>RCUC01163940.1:0-39640 GCA_003697995.1 Taxidea taxus jeffersonii
GAGGTCTCTCTACACTCCATGATGCAAGTGTCTTCCCAACCAGATCTCCTCCTGGCAACAACTACCAACCTTTGAAATGTATAGAATAGAGAGGCTAGGGCACAGAAGGAGACATGGCAAGACCAAGCGACTCATCTCTTTGGAATGTTTAAAGCTATCCCTTCTCAGGACCTTACAAACACCACTTTGTAGACCACACTGAAGAGGACTGCAGTGCTATAGCTGCTGCCTCTGCCTATGCTCATGAATTGAAGAAGTGATCCCTGGAGAATGTGCTAGATTGTTTTCACTGTTGGTCCCAATTAATGCCTTTCCTGTATCCATGCTCATTTTCCTATAACCTGGAAAACCCAACTACTCTGACTCTGGGCTCCACCTTATGATCCACCTTATGATTAACCAAGAAAATTCATCACCAGTGGTGGTGCACAGTTGAGAGTCTAAGTCTTTAGAGCTATTACGCACTCTTTCCATGACATGAGAACATGAGAACACCCTGCCTCTGACATGAGAACAAGTTTTGTCAAGGAGAGGCCATGTGGAGGAGAACCAAGGTGCCCCGAATCAACACCTGGACAACCCCAGAACCAGAGCTGACTACCTAACCAGAAAACAAACGCAGAATTACAAAGAAACCTACCTGAAACCTGAAGAATCTCTCAGGCCAAACTGATCCCAGTCCAAATTACCAACCTACACAATCCTGAGTTAAATGAAGAGTTGTTGTCTTAAGACACTAAATTATGGGATCACTTGTTATGCACCAATAGCTAATGAGTACTGCTTCCTTACTCTGAAAGAAGCTTGAGAAAACATATTTGGCATTCAATGGGTTTATGGTGCCCACAGGACCAAGTCAAAGTACCTTCGCTTTGTACAGTGGGATTTTTCCATTCAATTTCTATTTAACTTTATGATATCACACTCATCTCATAAACCCTTGTATAATAAGCAATGAACCTGCCCTAAGCAATGAACTCTACAAGAGTCCCCCTGCTTTTCCTTGTAGAATAAGAACAACTTTTAATTAAGTTGTATATTATGTATTAGGTACAGTTTAAGAATATTACAATTATTATTTCATCTGACTTTCACTATACTGCTCTGAGAAAAGTTGCTGTCATTATTCCAAATTTAAATATGAGGAAACCAAGACATAAACAATTTAAACAATTTGCCCAAGGTCATGCAGTAGTAGGGTAGGGATTCAGTCCTAGAATAACTGCTTCCAGAGGCCAAGGACTTTTTTAGCCATTGCCTTCTCCTATTCTGTGCCTGAAGAATCTCTCAGTCTTTCAGAATAATCTCCGGCACACTTAGCTTCTCATTTCAAGATCTAGCTTCCCCAACAGAGTTACCCTCAATACCACTCACTGTGCTCTGAGAAACATTCTAAGACCTTTGCATACTTGAATATTAATTCACTCAAGAGCCTATGGTTATTAGTATCCATCATTAACCCTATTTTACAGAGGAAGAAACTGAAGCAGACAGGTCAAGTTACTTGCTCAGTGTCACACAGCATGTTAGTGACAGAAAGTTGATTCAAGCAGAGGCCATCTGGCTCTAGAGTTCCAGTTCTATAGCACCACAAACTACTGCTCTTACAGACCTGCTCATATCCAGGGATAAGTTTCAGTGGCAACCCTGAGAACTGTTCCTTCCTTCCCTTGGTTCCCCACACCTTCATATGCAGACCACTGTCCCAACTTCTGTACTTATGCCAAAACTTAACTCTGCCTGTCTATCTCTCTATGAAAAAATTTGCTCTACCAAATGAGGGACCATATTTAGAGTTACAAAAAATATGGGTTTCCCTGTGGGAAGAGAATCTTCCCATCAGTTTCAACTAATAGGTAACCATAGATCATACATTCACATACTTAAAGATAAACTGTAACAGCAGTGGTGGCAGCAAAGATGCCTTTACTGGCTGGAGCACCCATACCCCAGCTATGAGAGTGCTGGCTGGAAGCAATTCACAGCTCCCCTCTTCCCAGGATTTCCTTCATTCAGTAAGAGACTGTCCTCCTGAAAATGCCAGGGAGGGTCTACCAGGGAAAGACTGACTAATAGGGAGGTTCCAAACCCTCAAGCAGAAACAACTCTGTGGTGAGATTCATACTCTAGAGCTCTCTGGGGGATTAAGCAGAAGCTAGTACTCAGCTGAATCCATCTCTTTTCTTGGCTCTTTCCCCTTCCTCATTTTGTTCCCCTCACTGCTTTGCACGTTTCTCATGAGAGTCCTCCTGCAATAAATGCAAGAGAATCCCCATCGCAGGCTCTGCTTCTAGGGAATCCAACCTAAAACAAGAGCCCTCTAAAGACAGGAAGCAGGTTTCTTCTAGGAAAGTGCTATACATTTATTTTTTTCATGATAATGTAGCTGTTTCTGGCATCTAAGTCTGAAAAAAATAGTACTGATCAAAATTAAAATAATGCCTGCTCTTAGGTATGCTAGGGTAATAATCGTTGCTGTGACAAACAGACCTCAAAATGCAGTGCGTCAAGTAAGATGGAAGTTCTTTTCTCCTTATATATCAGTTGGACTTTCTGGTTATTGGGCCACTTGACTCCACACAGTCTTAAAGACTCAGGCTGCTTCTCATGTTCTTCCACCATGCCCTACTGGGGTGGGGGGGTGTTCTCTTCTGCATATTGGGATCTACAGAAGCTGGCCTGCAGCAAAGTAAATAAGCGTATGAAGGAAGCACATCAGCCCACTTAAAGGCTCTGTTCAGAATGGATGTCACTTCCGTTCTCATTCCACTGGTAAGAACGAAGTCACCACACCAAGCTATATGTGGGAGTGGGCACTGGAGTGTGCCCACCTGGAGTGGCCAACCACCTACACTGTTGAAGGGGAAAAAAAAAAAGGAGAATGGATTTTGGTGAAGAGTCAGAAATCCCTGACATCATCCTTACTATTAGTTTTGTGTTGGCTTTTGCTATTTTTTTCTAACATTCAACATAAAGAAAATGAAAACACATGAGGTAACAACTCTTTAAATTAACTGCCAAGTCTGTCATTTTGTAACTTCAAAGCTTGTAAAACCTGCTTTAGAAAATTTCTTGTCCTCATAAATGTGTCTGTTGTAGGAAATAGTGTGAACTCATAAATTGTGCCTGATACTAATCATTAAGTTGTAAATGAAGTCAGCCGGGGTTTTTTCATTCCATCTTCTATATCGGAGTTGCTGAACAGAATTTTCTGTGATGATAAAGATGTTCTATACTTGTGCTGTCCAGTGCAGTAACAGCTGGACACATGGGACTACTAAATATGGAAAATGAGGCTAGGATGACCGACAAATGAAAATTTAAAATATATTTAACTTTACGGGGCACCTGGGTGGCTTAGTCAGTTAAGTGATCGACTGTTGATCCCAGCTCAAATCTTGATCTCATGGTCCTGAGTTGAAGTCCCACATTGGACTCCACGCTGGGCATGGAGCCTACTTAAAATAAATAGATAAATAATAATAAAAAATAAAATGTATTCGATTTTAATTCACTTAAATTTAAAACACTAAATATAGCCAGTGGCTACCATACTGGGCAAAGCAGCTCTATATAATATATAAACATTCTGGTTCAAAAGAAAACAGTTTAGTTTGTTTCTCTGACAGCAACTGCTTTTACCAAATTTGCACTGATGGTTCCTCTAACAGCTTCTGATCCAAAGTCAAGGTGAAGCTTTGTTTCTTCAAAGAGCACTATCCTTGCTGCTATCTTTCAGCACTGGGCAGAGTTACTGGCACACAGTAGACTTTTAATAAACATTCTCTTATCTAAATAAATGATTGAATGGTGTGTGCATTGCCCAGCTGAGCTGAGTCTGCCATATAAACCATGTTTTGACCTGGCTCTTAATTCAGAGCATTCTGCAATGCAAGTTACCAACAGTGAAATAATAATTCATAAAAAATTATGCACTGATGTGATTTAATTTTTGAGATCAGGACAATTACTGGACCAAATACATCATGGCTATAGTGTCTTGTGGGCTAGATATGAGCAATGGCATACAAACAACTTACACTCCAAATAAATTCTTCACATTCCCCATATTTTGCCTCTCTCCCACAGATGCAACACAATGTATTCAGTTAATAGCTGTATACAACTTTGCAAGAATGGCAGTGCAGTCAAGTACCAGAAGTCATAATCACATTTGCCATCTGGATTCAAGATGAATGTAATTTATCCATGTCTGGGTTAATCAGAGTTTAAACTCAGTCAACTGACCTTCCAGATACGAAGAGTCATCATTTCACAAATGTGGGCCAAGTCAGATGCAGAGCTATTAGCACATGTGTATTATGCTTAGTTCTACTTATCTGTAGAGTAGAGCCCCCAATGCTTGCATGATTTTTATGTATTTGCTGAACATTGTGAAATAAGTCATCCTTGCTAAGACAATCTGACTTAGGAATAAAATCCTGGTTATGTAGGTGGAACCAGAGCAGGTTTTTCCTTTCTCCAAATAGATAGGACCTTACACAAAAATACAGACTTAAAATTACGAGTAAAAACAAGCTTCTATGCTATGTCCCATCTCGCCTAGACTCGGCATAGAAGAAAAGGAAGAAAAAGAAGAAAAGGAAGACCTTTCACCACAACAGAGTCAAAGAAAGGGCTACAATTTCTGACCACAGTGAGTCAAGCATGGAATAGAGAAAGAAACAAGAAGGATCAAAGGAGGAGGTGAGAAGATGGAAAGAACAGAACGGAATTGAATTCTTCAGAATTTGGAAATGGAAAAGAACTTTAACCAAAGGGTCTCAGCAGGTTTAGTGACTATAAGGCTTGTCCTTCCTGAAGAAATGACCATAGGACTGTCTTTTAGGAGCCAACTGAGTTCTCAGTCTTAGTGAGTGGATAGTGCCCCACCCAGGTAGGAGTAATCCTCCCATCTTCTAAAAGTAACTGATGAAGTCCAATCACATTCCTAGGTCTCAACTTTGTATTTATACCTAAATTCGAATGGTTGCATCATTATCAAGTAGAATTAGGAAGCTTTATTTTTGAGACCTATAAACTTCGCCTAATTTAATTTAATCTAGTGGTCAAAGAAAGAAGGATTTATTGTGAAGCATGAATTATTTGGGGAGGCTCACACCTACAAGGGGATTGGGCCAGAGACCTATGAAATAACAATTAATTATTCACCTCATAGATTTTCCAATTCCATACTTGGCCAGTGGGTAAAAGGGGTCTCCTTTTATACTGCCTAGTACTCAAAAGCAAATCCCAACCTCGACTAATTTGAGAAAAGGATATGGTACTCATCACACATATTTTAGCATGTAAGAATAACACACATATATAAAATCTTATATGTAAGCAAAAATGGCAGAGTAAGGACCTCTAAAATTTTACTCCCTTTAAAAATCAATGAAAACTTACAAAATTACTGGATCATATGGTATTTCTATTTTTAATTTTTGGAGGACCCTCCTCCACACCGTTTTCTACAGTGGCTGCACCAGTTTGCATTCCCACCAACTGTATACAAGGGTTTCTTTTTCTCTACATCCTCACCAACAATTGTTATTTCTTGTGTTTTTTATTTTAGCCATTCTGACAGGTGTGAGATGGTATCTTTTTATTTGCTTTCCCCTGACAATGGAACAAATGTTGAACATCTTTTGATATGTCTGTTGGCCATATGTATGTCTTCTTCGGAAAAACTGACCCAAAGAAAATAAAAACTTATTCAGAAAGACATATGCACCCCTATGTGTATTGCAGCATTATTTACAATATTCCAAGATATGGAAGCAACCAAAGTGTCCACCCATAGGTGAATGGATGAATGCATAAAGAAGCTGTGAGAGAGATATATATGAATGGAATATTATTCAGCCACAAGAAAGAATGAAATCTTGCCATTTGCAACAACATGGATGGATCTAGAGGATGTAAGGCTAAATGAGATAAGTCAGTCAGAGAAAGACAAATACCACATGATTTCACTTATATGTGGAATTTAACAAAACAAACAAAGAAAAAAAGAGACAAACAAAAAACCAGAGTCTTAACTATTGAGAACAAACTCATAGGTACCAGAGGAGAGGTGAGAGGAGGGATGGGTGAAACAGGTGAAGGAGATTAAGAGTACACTTATCTTGATAAGCACAGGTTAATATACAAATTGTCGGATCATTATATTGTAATATAACACTGTATGTTAATTATACCTCAATAAAAATATTTGAATAAAAACATACTATAAAAAAAGAGGAAACACAAAAATTGTCAGAATCAACTTTTTTAGAACTCCAGCAATTAACCCAAGGCTCCCAATAATATGGGGAGTGTTTGGTTGGGTAATACATTTGACTCTCAGTAAGAACATGAGATTTGTGGTTCCCCACTCCAACTCAGCAGTACCCTTGAAAATAATAGGCAACATTCCATGTGGAAGGCATAGAACACAGCTGAAGCTCTCTCAAAGCCTCACTCACATTATTTTGTCATTATTTAGCCTGTCTGTTGGGTCCCCGGAAGATCCCACTTGAAAAGCTTGTTTTTATTTGATCTAAGTTGGAGCTAAGTGTGCATAAATCTTCTCCTTGTGGGGCATTTACCAAAAACAATAAAAAGCTACAGTCATAAAGTTGTGACTACCTGAGATGATAGATACAATTGAGGCAAACAATAGACTAACAAGAAAGCTTAAAAAGAAAATATGAGGATGAAGAAGTCCATGGGGACTTTGGAAAGCTCCATCACATTCCTATGAAAGTAGAAAGTCACATGCATGCATAAGGCTATATGCCTATTCTGACAGATCTGGAGACTTTGCACAAGCAGGAAGTAAAAGCTAAGGGAGAGTTATCTATTACCTGGATGGGTGTTCAAGGAATGCCACTAAGCAAAGACCAAAGACTTATTTGTTTCAGGCATTTAATGAAATCTATGTTGAAACATTAGCTAACCACTAAGCTAACTTAGTGGTTAAGCTACGCTTAGTGGTCTAAGCTAACTTAGAGCCTTCAGTGGCATACACAACAAAAAAACACAAACTTTACAAAATTAGTTCAGAAAAGTCACTAAGTAAACAAAGAATAACTACAATAAGCAGCAATGACAACAAACACTGCGGAGGGGCAGAGTATAATTTCCAAAGTTATTACGTGTTATTTAAAGTATCTAGTGTCCCCCCCAAAATTAGGAGACATGCACAGAAAGAGGAAAGTATGGCTTGTGCACAATAAAAATAAGCAATCAACAGACACTCTCTGAGAGGGGTGGCTCAGTCAGTTAAGTGTCTGCCTTCAGCACAGGTCATGATCCCAGTGTCCTGGGATCGAGCCCTGCATCTGGCTCTCTGCTCAGCAGGGAGCCTGCTTCTCCCTCTGCCTCAATGTGTTCGTGCTCTCTCGCTCTCTCTCTCTCTCAAATAAATAAGTAAAATCTTTAAAAAAAAAAAAAAACCCTGAGGAAATCCAGAAGGTGGACTTACTAGACAGTTATTTTAAACCAACTATTTTAAATACACTGAAAGAGTTCAAGGAAAACATGTCTAAAACACTAGAGTCTGAGAAAGTTGGCTCACTAACTAAAGAATATCAATAAAGACATAATAATTACATAAACCCCAAATAAGGAATGTGGAGTTGAAAACTATAAGAAAATTCAAAAATTTATCCAAAGGGCTTTACCAGAAGATTTTAGCAGAAAAAAAGAAAAAAAAAAGAATTAATGCACTAAAAGATAGGCTAAGGAAATGATTTTGTCTGAAGAACAGGAGGGGAAGAAGAAGATGGAGAAATGAGTAGAGCCTCAGAGACCTGTATAAATTGTTGAGTATATCAACACACGCATATTGAAAGGCCCAAAATAAAGGAGAGGAAGAGGCAGAAAAAATATTTGAAGCAATAATGGGCACCTAACAACAAAGTCCCAAGATACATTAGGTTCAAAACTGATGGAATTAAAGGAATAATAGACAATTCGACAATAAAAGTTGAACATTTCAAAACGCCACTTTCGATAATGGATAGAAAAACTATACAGAAGGTCAACAAGGAAACAGAAGACTGGATCAGGGTAATAAACCAACTAGCCCTAGCAAACAACTATAGAATCCTTTATCCAATAACTGCAAAACAAATACTCTTCTCAAATGCATGTGGAACATTCTTCAGGCTAAGCCATATGTTAGGCTATACACCAAGTCTCAATTAGTTTAAAAGGATTGAAATCATCCATCCACAGTGAAAATAAATTAAAATCAATACAGAAGGAAATTCAGGAAATTCCCAATTATGCATAAGTTACAGAATGTGCTCCTAAGTAAACAATATGTCAAAGGAGAAATCTCAAAGGAAATTAGAAAATATTTTGAGATGGAGAAACAAAAACACAACATATTGAAACTTGTAAGATGCAGCATAAGAGTTCAGAGGGAAATTTATATTTTTAAATGCCCACATTAAAAAGAATGATCTCAGGCAACAGCCTAAACTTATATCTTAAGATACTAGGAAAAAAGAAGAGTAAACCAAATCCAAAACTAATAGAGAAAAGTAAATAGTATTTTAGTAGAGAAGTAGAGAAAAGCAAATAGTATAGATAATGAGTAGAAATAAATGAAATAGAAGTCAGAAAAACAATAAAGAAAATCAAAGATCCCAAAAAGTTGGTCCTTTTAAAAGATCAGCAAAATTAGTAACAGTTAGCCAGATTATTTAAATCTAGCTAGTTAATTAAAAGAATAAAAGAAAGAAGATAAAAATGACTAAAATCAGGAATGAAAGATGAGCATTCCTACCAACTTACAGAAATAAAAAGTATAAAAGAGAATACTAAGAACAACTGCATGCCAACAAATTAAATAACCAAATAAAATGAACAAATTCCTTAAAAGACACAAATTTCTAAAACCGGCTCAAGAAAAAATAGAAAGTATAAATAGGTCTGTAACAAGTTAAAAATTTCATTAGTAATAAAGAAAATCCACAAAGAAAAAGCTCAAGACCAGAGTGCTTCAATGATAAATTCTACCAAACTTTTAAATAAGAATTAATACCAATCCATCACAAACTCTTTTAAAAAGAGAAGAGGAAGGAGCACTTCCTACCTCATTCCATGAAACCAATATTACTTTTATACCAAAATGGACAAAGACCTCTCACAAAAAGACAATTATAGAACATATTCCTTATAATAATAGACATAAAAATCCTCAACAAAATATTAACAAACTGAATGCAGCAGCACATAAAAAGAATTATACACCAGGATAAGTTGGGATTTATCTTAGGAATGCAAGACTGGTTCAATATACAAAAATACAATCAATGTAATAAACCATATTAATAGAATAAAGGATAAAAACTACACAAAACAGACGCAAGAAAAAGATTGACAAAATCTAACACACTTTCACGATAAAAACATTCAATATACTAGGAATAAAGGGGAACTTTCTCAACCTGATAAAGGACATTTACAAAAAATCTACAGCCAATGTCATACTTAATGGTGATAGAAGTGAATGCTTTCCCCTAAGATCTCACCACTTCTATTCAATATTATACTGGATGTACTAGCCTGGGCTAGGAAAGGAATCAAAAGGCATTGATATTGGAAAGGAAGAAATAAAACTTCTATTTATGGATGACATGACTTTATATATAAAACCCTAAGTAATTCACAAATACATAATTATAGAAAATAGGTAAATTTAATAAGTTTGTAGGATACAGGATCTATATATATGATCAGTTATATTTCTATACAGTATAAACACTCCAAAAATAAAATTCAGGAAACAATTCCATTCAAAATAACATCAAAAGAATAAAATACTGAGGAATAAAGTTAATCAGTGAGGTATAATATTTGTTCACCAAAACTATAAATCATCACTAAAAGAAATAAAAGAATGCCCAAATAAAGGGAATAACATCCACATTCAGAAACTGGAAGACCTGATGTTGTTAAGATTACAATACTCTATATTGATATATAGATTCAATCAATCCATACCTAAATTCCAACTGCCATTTTTACAGAAATTGACAACCTGATCTTAACAGTCATACGGAAATGCAGTGGATCCAGAATAGCCAAAACCATATAGAAAAAAAACAAGGTTGGAAGACTCACTCTTTCCAATTTCAAAACCTGCTACAAAGCTACAGTAATCAAGATTATGTGATACTGGCATATGGGTATGCAAATAGGTCAAAAGAACAGAATTGCAGGTCTAAAAATAATTCCACACTCTTATGGTCAATGACAGTTAAACAGGGTACTAAGGAAATTAAATAGGGAAAGAACTGCCTTTCCAACAAATGGTGCTGAAACAACTGGATAGCCATATGCAAAAAATGAATCTGGATATACTTTACACTATAAACAAAAGTCAGTTCAAAATGAGTCATAAATCTAAATGTAAGAACTAAAACTCCTTAGAGGAAAACATAAGTAACCAGTACATTCATGTTGCACAATCCTAACCACTACCCATTTCCAGGATTTTTCATCATCCCAAACAGGAACTCTGTACCCATTAAACAGTAACTCTCAATCTCTCCTCTCCCCCATCTCTAGTAACTTCTTGTATTTTCTGTCTCTGTGATTTAGCCTCTTCTGGGCACTTCAGCTAAGGGGAATCATATAATATCCATCCTTGTGTCTGGCTTATTTCAGTTAGCATAATGTTTTCAAGGCTCATCTATGCTATAACATGTATAAGAATTGCATTTCTTTTACAGGTTAAATAATATCCCATTGTATTTATATATATTGTATTTTGTTTATCCATTCCTTTTTCAGTGGATATTTGGGTTATTTCCATCTCTTGGCTATTGTGAATAATGTAACTATGAACACTGGTGTACAATTACCTGTTTGTGTCCTTGATTTCAATTTTCCTGAATATATACATAGGAATGAAACGCCTAGATCATGTGGTGATTCCATGTTTAAATTTTTGAAGAACTTGGGCAAAATATTTGAATTGACATTTCTCCGAAGATATACAAATGGCCAATAAATGCACAAAAATTTCTCAGCATCATTAGCCATTACGAAAATGTAAATTAAAACTACAGGTGGCACTTCATTCTAATTAGAAAGGATTTAAGAAAAGAAGCCTGACAACATCAAATTCTGAAAAGAAAGCAGAAGCAACTGAATCTCTCATCCATTGCTGGTGGGAATGGAACATGGAACAGACACTTTGGAAACAGTCTGACATTTCTCATAAACGTATACTTGCCATATGAGCCGGCAATCTCACTCCCAAGTATTTACACAAGAGTAATGAAAACATGTCTACAGAAATATATGTACAAGAAAGTTTAAAGCAGCTTTATTCATAATACAAAACTGAAATTAACCCAATGACCCTCGCTTGAGAATGGAAGCAAAACAGTGGTACTACTCAGCAGTGAGAAGGAATAAAACACGGATACATCAACACAGATGAATCTTGGAAACATCAGGATCAGCAGAAGCCAGCCTCAAAGGGCTAAATACTGTGAGTCCACTCATAGATCATTCCAGGAAAGACAAACATATAGGGCCAGAAAATACAGCAATAGTCAAGAGCGGGATTGACTGCAAAGTATAAGACTCTTTATGGTAAGGTGACGGAAATATTCTATGTGGTGATATGACTACCCCTGACCCCTGAACAGGAGGTAAGAGGTGCTGACCCCCACACAGCTGAAAACCCACATATGGTTTTGACACCCCTAAAATTTAACTACTAATGGTTACTGTTGACCAGAAGCTTTACCAATAACATAAACAGTTGATTAACATATAATTTATATGTTTTATGGATCATATACTGTATTCTTTTTTTTAAGATTTTATTTATTTATTTGACAGACAGAGATCACAAGTAGGCAGAGAGGCAAGCAGAGAGAGAGGAAGAAGCAGGCTTCCCGCTGAGCGGAGAGCCCGTTGTGGGGCTCGATCCCAGGACCCTGGGATCATGACTTGAGCCGAAGGCAGAGGCTTTAACCCCCTGAGCCACCGAGGCGCCCCTGTATTCTTATACACTTATAAAATAAGCTAGAGAAAAGTGTTAGTAAAAAATCAAAAGGAAGAAAGAATACATTTATAGTACTGTACATATATTGAGAAAAATCTGCATATAAGTGGACCCGCACAGCTCAAACCCATATTCAAAAATCAACATTATTTGTGGGGGCACCTAGGTGGCTCAGTTGGTTAAACATCTGCTTTCAGCTCAGGTCATGATCCCAGCATCCTGGGATCGAGTCCCGCATCCAGCCCTCTGCTGAGTGGGGAGCCTGCATCTCCCTCTCCCACTTCCTCTGCTTGTGTCCCCTCTCTCACTCTCTCTCTCTCTCTCTTCAAATCAATAAATAAAATCTTTAAAAAAAGGGGGGGGTCAACATATTTGTCAAAACTCTAAGAACTCTATTCTTATAAAATGTGACTTTTACTACATGTAAATTATACCTCAATATACCTGCCAGAAGTAAAGAAATGTGCTCCAGGAACTTAACACATACTTGTTCTTATTTCAGTCCATTAACTATTCTTTTTTTCAGCTACTCTTTTTTTCCTCTGAGAGACAAGAGACCAAAAAAAAAAAAAAAAAAAGTTGGGGTAGGGGAGAACAATGCTCTCAGATATTATAATTGGGCTCTTCTTTAAATCTCACTTCCCCCAAAATGAGCCAAAATAAATGACACACTGGCGACTCAGCGGCACAATGAAGAGACAGAGCAGACAAAATAAAATAACATGATTTCATTTGTTGAAATTTATGAAGTAATTTATTTATAATGATTACAGCTGTGCAAATAGCTGTACTGGGGCTTCTAGGGGCATTGTGTAATCTCTGTTCTTTGTGCAAGTAGGGTGCTCTCTGAGAACGTGAACCCGGTGGATTTGGCTACACTCAAGAAGCTTGAAAGAACACAGGCCTTCAGGACAAGACTCAGCCGGCACCAAAACGCAACGCTTGCTAGATTACCAAAATCGAGCCTGATTTCTACTTGGAGCAGTAACTCAAGACACATTTAACACACAACAAAACAGGGATTGTTTATTGCTCTGCTTACAAGTCCCTCTGAAAATGTCGATGTTTCTTATCAGTGGTTCATATTATGGGGGAAGAATGAAACTAGGAAAATGGAAGCTGTTGGTGCTTTCAGCATACAATATTTTCCTTGATTCTCGTCAGGCTATAATAGAGATTTACGGGCTCTGTTTAGTATAATAATAAATGAATTACCTTTAAATCAAAGATCAGCTGTTTGAGTTTAGCAGATAACACCTGCTGTGAATCATAGGAGGGAGCAGGCCTAATCTGAGAGGTATATATCCCCTCTCTTCCCTGCCTTACCCTGCTGGTGGCTGCCCTGTTGTTCCTCCAATTCTAATGTCAGCCAACATCCCATGACTGCATTGGGATAGAGGAGAGGAAAGGAGAGTCATAGCAGGGAATTCACTGGCACCGAAGAGCTAGACTGCACCACATCCCTACTCTGAATTAATTACCATCTTGAACCCAAAACTCTATCAACATCTTGTGATATAAAAAAAAAAAAAATGGGGGGGTATGCTACGTAACAGTTGAAGTAAATGTTCACCAAGTATTTCAGAGGACCTCAAGTTTCAATAAGCCATCTCTTGCTTGAATTCCAATCCTAGGGCCTCATATCTGAAAGTCTGCACCAACCTTGTATTAAAGGTAACTAAGAACTGTATAGTTCACAACTTTTGCTCCCCTTGTTATCAGCAATATTGATTTTAAAGAAATTAAAATATTGCAAACATAAAGTTTGTGTTATTTCTATTCATGCTTCGGTCATTTAATTTTTTCCATTATTTATTTTTCACCCAAAATATATCAAGCTGGTGTGCCTATGATCAATAGAAGATAACTAGGGTTGTCTAGTCCACTCATTTGTTCCACACACACTGGCCAGGTCCCTGCCTCACTGAGCATAATAGATGGCAGTCAACAAGACAGGGAAATCTTACATTGCTCATGAACTTAATATTCTAGGAGCAAAGAGGGAAACAAGAGCAAATAATTGTACAAAGGAGATAATTAGAGAGTGTCACAAGTAAAGGAATAAATAGGTGATGAGGTACAAAATACAATCATATAAGGCCTAATAGGGATTGAGGTCAGGAGACCACTTCCATCTTCCACAGTGGCTAATGTCTGAAATGCAGTGCTGTGATATGATGTGGCTTTAGAGCCAAAAAGGAGTGGAAAAATCATAGAGTCTATATAAAATGATATTTTATTTTACATCTAAGAATAGTAGGTTCTGATAGAAAAACCGGACTAGTCTAGGCCACATGAATAAGTTTAGGTCCCTAGATCTAGGGCCACCGCAAATATAAAGTAGATCCATTGCAAATATCAAATATCAATTCACTGGGATGCCATGCCAGGGATCTTTGTGGACCCTCCCTTTTCCCCCACACTCAAACTTTCTTCAAAACTTTCTGCCAACCCAGACAATCAGTTTTGGAGTTAGGTGCACCATTGCTTTGGAGAAGTCTTCAGAACACAGGCTTTCAGCTTGGTATAACCACACCCATTCTGGAATTCTCTGGTCAGTCCTTACAGCTCAAAGAAACAATTTATTCAGTGACTGCATTTTCTGATACTGGCGTAGGACCTCACAAGATACAAAGAATGTTAGTGGACACTGCTGCCTGTGATTCTTACAATATTACCAGGGAGATATTGCTAGTTCCACCTTATAAAAGAGGAATCCAGCCTTAGGAGGCCATATGACCTGGCCAAGGTCACACAGCTTGTTCTAAATGCAAGGCTATAGCTCAAATCCAGGTACAGTGACCAACTGCACTGGTTTTCTCAGGGCTGAGAGGGTTCCCAGGGAGTGTGATTTTCAGGGCTGAAACCAGAACAGTCCCAATAAAACCAAGCAATGTGGTTAGCGCTAATGCCAGGTCCGTTTAACATCATGTCTAGCGTGCTTGTCCCCCAATGACAGCTACAGCAGGACTCCAGTCTGTTCTTTTTCACCGCCCGCGGGCAAGTCGTTCTCATTGACCTGCATCGTAGAGCTCTAGAATGAGTCACCACCCTCATTGCCCCATCAGCCTCCAGCAGTATACCATAATGCCACGTGGCTGGATGGCCATGCTCTGAAATACAAACCTGAGGAGAGGGCAATAAACTCTTTAAAATATCAGGGCAGCTTCCAACTCCTGCTCACTCCTCAGCAACCTCTAGGCTCTTCTTTGCCTAATGCAAGCATCAGCTAGAGAAGAGGAAGGGAGTTATTTTAAAAGTTTTGCTTACATCTCATCCAGGTATTTGGCAATGCGACAGTCATGCTGGGTTAACCTTGGCCGTGGCGTCTCAGGAATGACAGAGAGCAACTTTATGAAAACTTTACAGTCGGTAACATTACTCCCACGGCATGACAGGGAGGGAGGAAGGGAAAGTTAAACAGCTCATCAATGTCATTGGAGCTTGAGGGAAATCCAACCCTACAAATAACAAATGGTAAGGAAGACCTAAAGTTCCTCATGCAACAACTTTGCTGGAAGTATGCAAAGAAATTAGAGTAATACCTGGAGAAGGTATTCCAAACAAAAATCACTGACTTGGGTTTTAAGGTTCGTTTTTAAGTCATGTATAATTTCTCAATACTCAAGGAAAAACTCTGGTAGTCTTAACGAGAACAGGGAACATTTGTTGAATGTCTACAATGCGACAGGTACTCCTGTTGGTATTTTATGATATTGATTACTTACAAAATATTAAACCTTCACAATAGCCATACACTAGAGGTACTTTATTTATTGGCCCCATTTTACAGTTGGGGAAACAAGACACAGAATGGTCAGAACACTACAGCAGAAACACATTCTGTGTGTGAAGGAACTAGGATCTGAACCCACATTGATTCTGGAATCTACTGGCCCAAGCACCACACAACACTGCCTCTCTGTGGTGCCAAGGAAAAGATTTTTTTTTTTTTTTCCAAGGAAAAGATTTCTGTCCACCAAGACCGGTACTCAAATCTCCAGACATTCACGAGTGTAAGTAAACTAGGAGCAGAATGATACCTTGTGCAAGAAGTAAGAGTGGAAGCATGGGTCTTTCACAGGATGGTAAAGAGCAGTGGTTTGGCTCCCTCCGTATTTAGTGATAGTTGAAATGTAACCAAGGAGGAGCCCGTCCAAATGCTACTGTTTGCATTTCATTAAAATTTTGTCTCTATGAAGTTGGTCCTTAGAATATATATATACATATACACATGATTTCTAGGTTCAGTGGTAACAAAGTAACTGACTCTGCCAAACATTCTCTCTACCTTCATAAACGTATCCAGGGATACAGACAAGTTAAAGGGTAAGACAAAAAACTGATAGTAACAGTGCAAATGAAAGTTAAGATGAGATGCCAGGTGGGAGAGGAATTTCCATTAACTGCAGTGACAGGGGGTTGGATTAGGGACTTTCTTCTCAGACTACACACCATACTTAATCCTCAGAACAAATCCAAAACAAGCCCTGAGAAGACAGAAGATAAGAAAAAGATAGATTTTTCTCTTACTCTTTCCACTACATCCTGGATGGAGCTGTACCACTGAGAAAATTAGGCAGCCATGTCCCACAGGCTAAGAATCATTTCCTGAACTACCCCAGGGGTCCTCCCTCCATCTTTGACCCTGTCAGCTTCTTGGTTACTTACGTTTTTAGGAGACAACAACTCCCAGCATGCACTGGAAGTGCATGGGAAGCTGGAGGCTTAAAGATGGTTGAGTTCTGAAATGTTTCCTTACATAAGGATATGCTTTGTAAGACAGGATGGAAACACAGTAAACCAGGTTGGTTGTGGGGAGTGGGGAAAAGTAAGTTGGAATGGGTAGAAGAATTCCCTGGCTATATTCTATGGGAAAGGAAAGGTAGGCCATAAACACAGTCATTTTAATTAATAAACACTTGAACTTTTCATTCAAGAACAATTCATCTGTAAGCACCAGTGTAAGATTTCTTCACTTTAACATACAGGATATAAAACATTTCAGAAAAGTATATATCTGAAGCAATTTTTTTTTAATTTACAGTAAAATTTAGAATATCTTCGTTTCTTTTCACAGAAAAGGCAAGTATCAATAAACCAAAGCTAGGAAAATAAATACAAAAAGGAGGATCAAAACAGATTTTTAAAAAGCTAGCTGAAATAAAATTTTAAAACAAATGGGAAGAGAATATTAATACAAGTAAAATGGAAAGTAGTAAAAAAGAATATAATGGTCACAGCAAAAGAGGAAATACAAATAGAAACAAAAATATGTGTGTGGGGGGGCGGAATGAAGGCATATAGAGAAAACAGATTCAAGTAAAAAATTATAGATGCTCCTAAGACAGAAAACAGAGCATCAGAATGAATGCCTTTTTTTTTTTTTTTTTTTTTTGGTCAAAAAGTTAATTAGTAATGTCTTTAACAATTTTGAAAACTTGTATGCTGGGTAGAGGGAAGAAAAATGAAACATGTATCATGTTCCTTTCCCCACATGGAGATAAAGAGTCAGTCTTTTTGATGAGAAGAAATGTGGTAAGGTTAAAGTCATCCACAAGTACACTTTAAAAATAACCACTGAATGTAAGCATAAGTAAAATATAGTCTATACATAGAAAAAAGGACAATCAAAAGAAAACAGTGAAAGTTCAACACAAGAAGAATTTGGGCGGAGTTTTTGTTTTTTATCAGTAATATAAAGAAGTTAAATTTCTCCACTGAAAGTGAAATTTTTTTTTAGATTAAGTGAAAAATCTGACCATACCCAAGACCATATCTAAGACTACAACAAATATTTAAATAAACAAATGAAGAACAACAGATATTCACACTCAACACATCCAAAAGAACAGAAAAAGCACAAACCACCTCCTCTCAGGATTATTCAATAAAACTAGAAGTTGTTAAGAGGCAAAAAAATCCAATTATTTGAAAATTAATAATGCTCTGTATGCTTCTAAACAATTATTATGTCAAAAAGAAAATAAACATTTCATAAACATTTAGCATGTAACAAAACTGAGTCTATTTCATATGCAAATATGTGGCATACCACAAACTTATACAGTCAAACCCGTTTATGGATTTGGTGCTAAAAGCGGATGAGTAAAACACGTGGAATAATCAATAAGAAATGAAAGTATGATATAAAACAGAAGAAAAATAACAGAACTAAGAAGAGCAATTAATGGATTTGGAAAGAGACATCGAGAATTTGTAGATACATTCTAGAGCTAGATTATGTGTGTGCGCGTGTGTGGGTCTGTGTGTGCGCGCGTATGGGTCTGCGAGCGCGCAGGTGCCCGCATTCGTTTGCGACTGTCCCTAGGACAGGGAAGGCAAGGAGAGACCTCAGAAAGAAACAGCCCCTCCGGATGGGTGACCGTTTAAAAAGCAAGGGAACTAATTTGCAGGACTTGTCCTGAGCGGCTGCAGGGCGCGTAGATGTCCGCATCCATCCGCCAGAATCTGAAAAGCGATACGGAGGTCTTACCTGGCTTCAGTCACGTACATGGCCCCCATGTCCTCAACAACTTACTCTCAAAGCTGTTGTCCTTGAAAATGGCTCCCTCCGTGGGATGGTGGGTGGAACCTGCAGTCCAAGGACGGGAAGGGGGCGAGGAGCCTCCAATTGCCCCAATCCGGCTCACCGGCCATTAGGCAGTCCCGTCCTTTCCATGACCCCCGCCAGAAGTGAAAAGTACAGACAAACTACAACTCTGAGATTCAGTAGAATCATCCCTAGGTTCTCACGTTTCTATGTGTGAATGCTGGTTCCATCGGCTGTGTGACGCCGCACAAGTTGCTTAACTTTGCCGATCCTCAGATTCTTTATCCTAAAAATGGCAATAATGATACCTCTTTCGTGGTAAGATAAATTGTGAGGAATCTACTTATTACCCTATGCCTGACATACTGTAAGTTGTCAATATATAATGGTTTTTCTATTCTCTAGGATTCTTAGTAAATACAAGGAAAAAATACCAGTAAGTAGAATTTGTCATAAGAACATTGTAACAATAGACTGATATTAAAACCTACAAGATAACATCGTGTAATGGGTACGCTAATAAATAGAGATGTCTTCAGAAAACTAACAATTAAATATCAATTGCCAGGATTGACCAGAAAAGTGATCAAATATATTCATACTTTAAGGAAACAGTTATTTTTTATATTGGCACAAAAAAAAAAGCCACACAGAACCTTCCTTCTCAATGAGCAGGTATAAGTAACTTTTGTATCAAAATCTGACATAGACAACACTATGGGGCAATGCATTTTTTTAAAGATTTTATTTATTTATTTGACAGAGAGAGAGAGAGACAGCGAGAGCAGGAACACAAGCAGGGGGAATGGGAGAGGGAAAGCAGGCTTCCGGTAGATCAGGGAGCCCAATGTGGGGCTGGATCCCAGGACCCTGGGGATCATGACCTGAGCTGAAGGCAGACGTTTAAGGACTGGGCCACCCAGGCGCCCCGGGGCAATGCATCTCCAAAACATGCTTCCTGGTTATCCTAGAACCATGGATATGAATAAGTTTCAGCTTCAATGTTTCTGAGAATGCTCTATTAACTCCCCCAAGACATCCCTAAATACACACACATACACAGAGCGTACATATCTGGGAAATTCTGTGCTCCTACAAAATCCTGGTCTCCCGTATTGTATTATTTTATTGTATCACATTTATTAAAATGTGACCCAATTTGCCTATTTACTTGTCCATATCCTCTAGCCAATTGATTCTGCATTACTTGGGGCAAGGACCTTGTCTGTCTTTTTGTCATTCTAGCCCTACCTCTATTAATACTTGCAGTTTGAATGAAACTGTTATAGGACAAAAGTATATATACTCTAACAACAATGAAAAACTCCAAGTTCCAAAAACATTAAACAGAACACTTGTCTAAAAAAAATTATTCATTTCAATTCTCTAACACAAAATACACATTTCTTATGCTTACTTGACCACAGAAACATTGTTGTCATGTAATAGCAGCTTAAGAAACACTCATTAACTGGGTGCTTTGGTGGTTCAGTCATTAAGCAGCTGCCTTTGGCTCAGGTCATGATCAGGGTCCTGGGTTCCAGGCCCACATCTGGCTCCCTGCTCAGCAGGGAAGGCTGCTTCTCCATCTCTCACTCCCCCTGCTTGTGGTCCCTCTCTCTCCGTGTATCTCTCTGTCAAGTAAATAAATAAAATCTTAAAAAAAAAAAAAGGAGGAACCCTCATTAACTAATTTTATCAAAAAAGAATAATCATTAACTAATTTTATCAATTATATTAATATTAATATGAATATTAATACAGAATATCCAAATAAAACATTAGCCAATTAAATTACCTGTTATATTTTTAAAATCCCCCACTTTGATGAAGAAGAATTTATCCCAAGAATACAAGGATGATTTGTCATTAGGAAATCTACTGATAAAAATACATGAATCAGTCAGAGAAGTAAAATATACACATATGATCAGTTTAACATACACTGGAAAAAAAATCAGTAAAATTTAGCCCTCCTTGGGGATTATTAGAACCATCTTTTCCTAATGAGAGAAAATGCCTATCTAATAACCAACAATCATAGGCATCTTACAAGCTTTCTCCCCTCTACCTGTCCTGGTTTCCCTTTTCTTGAGTTAAAGCAAAAGTTTTAACTCAAACCGGGTGACATTGAGGAGCTCATCTTAAAGTTTCATGCATGATAAATATTAAACACAAAGTGCTCCACTTTATACACCTGAATGCATATTTTAGAATCAGAAACAAAATTAAAAAGCAGATGACCTAGGAAATATTTGCAAATATATGAGAGGGACAGTATCCCTAATACACTGAAAGTATTTACACTTTACATAGAGAAAGAAACAAAATATCTGTAGGACAATGAGCAAAACATATAAACAAATGATGAAGAAGATAAAATAATTTATCCCTTTATATTCTACTTATGTTTACATTATTTGTTACATATATCATGTTATAATTTTTTATGTATCTACTTTTTTATTCTATTCTTATTTGTGCAATCCTATGGTCACAGTGATACCTAAAAATCCTATCATCTCTCATTGATTCTCCCAACTCCAGTCTTTCCTCACCTAGGTCAATGTTATATTCTTCAAGATTGTCTAAAAGCAAAATTCTGATTGTCTTCTCAAATACTATCAGTGACTAAGGAGTCCCAAGAGTAACCAAATTGACAGTGAATATAGTTTTAGCCCAGGCAATTCTGACATTAAAGTAAAACACCTCATGGGTATGTGGACCCTTATAGAAGCAACCACCGGAAACAGTAATTCATTCACTCATTCATCAAATTTTTGTTAAGTCTCCAATGACTATAGTACTGCACCAGGTTCTGGGTGCCAAAAGATGAAAATCACGAAGTCCTTGCCCTGAGTATCTCACAAGCCAGAGAAGACAAACATAATAAAAAATGGTAGAGAATGTTGACCTAAAACAACAGGTAAACAAAGACAAGCTCCAAAGTGTCAAAAAGATGAGTTTATTTGAGAAGAGCGGAGAATTGCAATTGCAGCAAACTACAGGCAAGTCCATTGAGGGTTTGGCCGGCGGGGGGGGGGGGGGGTGTATTTCTGCGCAGGGAAGATAAAGAAGGAGGAAGTTCAGTTAAAACTTGTTAAAATCAAAAGCAAATGGAGACCAGATTTAAAAATTTCCCCCAAGCAGGGGCACCTGGGTGGCTCAGTGGGTTAAGGCCTCTGTTTTCCAGTCAAGTCATGATCCCAGGATCCTGGGATCGAGTCCCGAATCAGGCTCTCTGTTCAGCAGGGAGCCTGCTTCCCTTCCTCTCTCTCTGCCTGCCTCTCTGCCTACTTGTGATCTCCGTCTGTCAAATAAATAAATAAGAAGCCTTTTTAAAAAATTATAAAAATTCCCCCAAGCAGACAGAACCCTTACAGTCATACAAATTAAGTTCAGTTCAACTTATTTTGTGAGACCAAACCATCCCGGGTCATTTCTTGCTCATATCTCTGGAAACCATAAGCAAAAATTTCCCAGATTGATATGAGGTAATGCCTGACCAACTCCCTGTCACTTATGAGACATCAGCCCCTCAGTCCTGAAGCTTTGTTTTCCTGAGGACACAGGCATGAGGCTTTCCATATTATACCCTCCAGTTCCATTTCAGATTGAAATTCTTTAATGAAGTACAATGAGCTAAGGATCACATCAGTCCCATCCACAGAATGATACAGAAACATAAAGAGATGCACCTGACTTAGTCTAGGTCTTCCTAGAGGATGCTACACCCATGCTGAATCTTAAAGTCTGAGCAGCAGTCACTCAGAGAAAAAGGTCTGGCAAAAATGACAATATAAACAAAGACAGGGAGGCAAGAAGTAGTATTTTATATGTGATGACATTGCTAGACCATATATGGTAAGTGAGGGAGTGGTGAAGGATAATGCGGTAAAAGGCAAGTCAAAGTAGGCCATGGGGGATCTTTTTTAAGGTTCTTGGAACTTGACATGTAATATACTCTAAACTCATTGACAGTGGGGATCACCATGTCACCTTCAGGGTTTATCTAACACATCTCTCTATCCGAATTGCCAGCTAGAAAATTGCACACACAGTGCCTAGAATGCAATAATCAGCCCATTCTATGAAGTCTTCCTTGCGTTTTCAAATCATCTGGAAGAAGACAAATGTTACACCTGCCAAAAAACCTTGTATCAAGCTGAAAACTTGTGTTTCTAGGGCAAAGACTCTCAATAGCTCAGAATGCGCAAACTTTATTTCTCTGGGGCTTGCTTCCCTTTCCTCTAGTCACTTACATTGAACTTCACTGTTGCATTTTGTTAGATAGGAAGCAGATATAACCAGAGGCAGAACCTTTTTTAACTCAAGGTTTAATTCAACTCCAAGCCAGAGTTCCATTCTGTGCATTATTTATCAATAGTATTTAAGTGCCCATGGTGAGCCAGTCCAGACTTGCCTCTATAAATAAACGATGTCAGACTTCATTCCTGTCCTCCAAATTCTCAGACCCCAAAGAGGAAACGGGGGAACATCTATACAGTTTTCATCAGGCTAATTATGATTAACTGAAGCTATAGCTATTTGGCCAACCACACCAAAAAAACAAAACAACAAAAAAAAAGCCACTCAAACCTGGGAGGTAGGCAATACTGTGAGGAACCGTTAGTCTCCTTGCACAGGTTTTCTTTCTCTTTCTCCTTTTTTTTTTTTCTTTTTTCTTTTTTAAAGCTTTTACCTTCTCACAGTATAGAGATTCTTTTTCTCAGGTCTGCTTCAACTCAGCTGTGAAAAGGAAGAACTCAGAGCCAGGAAGTCTTTGATGAGGGACAAAAAGGCCTCTTGCTGTGCTAACATCTGATGGAGAATCAGTCATAGAATCTCAAGAATTAAAAGAAATTTAGTGGGAAGTATGCCGACTTCCATTTCTATCCCTTATGAGACGGTTTTATAACCGTTGATGGTAAGAGAGGACCAGGAAAGGAAACACATGGGCCCTGTGAGTTCCTCATAATCCGGAGATTCTCAGTCATAACTGCCAAGATGGAAGCAAGATGGAAGCAAGAGATGGAGTCAAGGGATGGCGGTGGTGTGGTCTGGACATTATAGGAAAGACCCAAAGCTGGGTGTAATCCCCACCAAGAAAGAAGATAAAGAAGTTCCATGCAAGAGAGGGTGATATAAAATGGAAAAGCAATAAAAGAAGGTAGATGTTGAAAAGAAAATCCTGGATTTGCAATGAGGAAAAACTGGGAATATACAGTCTGGAGATAGGCTAATGCCTGGGTATACTCCCCACTCAGAGAACAATAGGATGATCTTGGCAGGAAGTGTGAGCATGGTGGTTGCTGGAGCCCAGGGAATAAATAGTCATTTGAAATAAACAAACAGTATAACATTGAGATGAGGCAGTAGGACAGGAAAGGCCTTTCTGGAAAAGAAAGGGAGGGGCACCTGAGTGGCAAAGGTGGTTGAGCATCCGACCCTTGGTTTTGGCTCAGGTCACGACATGATCTCAGTGTCGTGAGATCAAGCCCCGTGTTGGGCTCTGTGCTCAGCAGAGTCTGCTTGAGATTCTCTCTCCCCTCTGCTTGCTTGAGAAATAAA
Organism: Taxidea taxus jeffersonii; assembly: GCA_003697995.1. Taxonomy (NCBI): domain Eukaryota; kingdom Metazoa; phylum Chordata; class Mammalia; order Carnivora; family Mustelidae; genus Taxidea; species Taxidea taxus. The sequence goes on from RCUC01163940.1 coordinate 24,147, forward strand.
TAATAAATCAATAAATCAAATCTCTAAAAAATTAACAGAAAGAGAGGGAAAGAAGGAAGGTGTGAGAATGAGTAAGAAAACGAATGCTAGATGCAAAATCAAAGCTGAGAAGATTCAGGGAAAGACCCCAAAGTAATAAATACGCACTGAATGGTTTCTGAGAGACAGAATAAACAAAAGAATGATGACCAGACCATATATAAAATTGGAACTCTGACCCATAACCCATAGCAATCAGCTTGGGAAGCCAAACCACAGCCTCTGACCCAGTTGGCCCTAAATAGCCAGGACATGATCAGTATGATATGATAGCTTGTCTAATTTTGCTCCTACTTCCAACTTGGGACCAAGTAGAGAGAGCCTAATATGGGCAGCTAACCAACCACACAGGATGCCCAGCTTCTCAGTAGCCCACTTCCAGCTTCCCATGCCAATGAGGGCATCCGGGATACCTTCCTGCTTTTTTCCATGATAAAGCTTTCCCACTCCTCTGCCCAGCTTTGAATTGCTGCCAACTACAAGCCATGGAGCCTGACCCCCTTGTTATAACAGACTCTGAATAAATAGGCTTTCCTTATTCTCATTTGGGAGAGAAGAGATGTCTTTTTTCCCTCCATACTTCTATGCACCCAGCACTGCTTTGGGTGCTGGAAATGACAGTGAACACATCAGGAAAAGATCTCTGCCCTTAGGGGACTAACATTCCTTTGGAAGAGCTAAACAATAAGCAAGGAGAGAAATTAAGCAAGCAGAATGATGATAAACAATTGTGGAGGAAATAAGACAGATGATGTCATGGGGGCATGGCTAGCTACTGTTATACTGAATAGTGAAGAAGGGCCTTCTCAAGGAGGCAACGTTTCAGCTGAAGACTAAGAGATCAAGAAAAGCTAGGCTTGTTAATTGCCAGGAAAGAGACACCAGGTTAAAGGAGGAACAAATACAAGAATGCCCTGGGGCAAGCACCGTTAGTTTTGTTTGAGAAAGAAAAGACTGGGGTAGCAGGGATGTGGTGAGTGAGGGGCTGGCTGGGGGGCAGTGAGGTTGGGGAGGAAGGTGAGGCTGGATCCCACAGGATTGGGGAAGGATGTTATTTCCAGTGTGGAGGGACAGCCTTGGAAGGTTTTAGGCAGGAACACTTGAGGTCCTAAGATAAATGCGAATGTACAAGCAGAGCCAGTTTTAAATGTTCCTTTCCACTCAATTACCACTATCAAGTCAGAGCAGTTAGTTCATCCTAAAGATTTCAAGTGTTTTTGGTGATAGCAGAAGTGCTGCTGGGATAAGAGTGCTTTGGTGTAATTAAGTACCTCTGCTTTTCCATCATGGAGAGGCAACAAGCATCCAGCTCTTTTACAAGATCCTATGCACAGCTCATAATGGACAACCCATCAATATCCTTTACCTGCCATACAAAGATTATTTTATGAGGATCCTGAAAGCTTTTAATAAACTCTCTTAGATGATTTCTTTATGAGGTAGGGAATTAGTAGAGCTGAGCACAAAGTAGGTTAGGTTCTGTCAACAAAGAGGGCACCATTGTTTTTATGACTTCTACCAGTAGTTCCTGGGTGGAAAACTCTAATTAGCTGAAATATTGATGACATATGTGGTTGCATCAATCTGCTCTCTAAATAGCAGCTTTCTCTTTGCTCAGACTGGGACTTTGCTCAGTTCTGACCTCATCAAGCCTGCTCCATCCCTGGCAACAGGCTCTTTTGAAGGCTAAGCTTACTCATTGCCCCTGGGTGTTAGAGTTTCAGGCCTAACACACTAAATCCCAAGTCCCTAAAGAAAAGACAAGTGTCATAGAGGGGTGAGGTTCATAATTTCAGCCCAGTCTATTTTATGATGCAGAGCAGTTCAGCTGTCAGGGTAATCTTACTCCTCAATTTCTGCTGTTATTTCAGTTAAAGATAAGGGCTGTGCACAATGATGCAGAAAAAAGGTATTGTCTGGTCAGCATTGCCATGATCATGGCCAGGAGTATCAGGAAGTACTCCCTGTTCAGAATCAGTCCCTGGAGATAGCATTCTAGAGTCTGCCAAATATGTCTCTCTGCATCAGTTGCAGACCTCAAATGGGCAAGTGAAAAGAGATGAGAAGGGAAGCATGGCTGGCTGATGTGGTTGAACTCAGCAAGCATTTCATCAAACCTCTTTCCTCTTTGTCCTGGGCACACAGCTGGACTGCTTTCCCAACCTGCCTGCCTTTAGGTGTGGCTGTATGATGGTTTTAGCCACTGGAAAGTGAGCGAAAGTAAAGCCTGTCCCATCCAGGTCTGGCCTGTAAGCACCCCACCACCACCACCACTACCACTTCATGCATTCCTCCAAGCCCTCTTTATCTTCCCTTGACTTGGCTCATTGATATCAATGGACAGCACCATCTGAGAATCTATATTGGAAATAGAAGATTCACAAGATGGGAAGTATGGGGTCCCTGAAAAAAACATCGAAGGAGAGCTGTGTACCAACTGGGAACATCCTTTATGGACTTACAGCAATAAAAAAAAAAAAATTTCTCCTTTCTCAAGTTGCTGAGATGTTGGAATTTATGTTACAGCCTCTAGCATTCATCTAATATAGTGGGTCTCCAACTAACAAAACCAGACTCATAGTACTTGCAGTAGTTCTGTTTTCCTGACCGAACTCTGACTGATAGAGTTCTCCAGGCTCGGGCTGTATGTAAATCCTCACCCTTTTGTGAGCCCAGCACTGTGGCCCAGAACCTCTTAAAAATCTTCTTGGTCTCCTCTAAGCAGGTGGGCCCTCCCTGTCCTATGTGACATTTATTTTAAAGGTCTCTCTATGCACAAAGCATTACCCATGAGATCTGGGAAGAGTTTTGTTTCCAGCATTAAAATGTCACTGAAGATTTTTAATGATATTGTTTTTCTTTTTCTTCAGCCAGAATTTAAATTTTTCCTGATAACATTTTAATTGCTATTAGAATTCCTAGGTAACTGGCATCCCTTAAATTTTAATAGGTGTTAATTGCTATCTTGAATTCTAAGGAAGATAAAGACAATTTAAAATAAACAATAAATAACAAAACCAGACTCATAGTATTTGCAGTAGTTCTGTTTTAAATAAATTAATATAAATAAGTTAAATGATAATTTAATATAAATAAATTAAATAGACAGATCTAGAGTGGTCTGAGAGAGAGAGAAAGAATCTGGGAAACAATAATTGGGGGCAGTGCCATCTTATTTTCTTCTTTTTTATTTTCTTCTCACACTTGTACCTTTATTGTTTAATTTAAAGTAAAAAACATCTTATTGGGTAAAATTAACATCTCCTTGTCAAACAGCAGATCTGAGCACTCAATATTCCTGCCTGTAGTAGATTCTCTTCTGATATCTTGTCAATGGTAATTGGAGCGATACTGCAGATCAGAGACAGAAGAAGTGACACCGCTAATGGCCTTTATGGCCAGTTATTACAGAAGGTTGTCCCCCTGCCAAGGAGGCCGTTGTCTGGTCATGATCTTTGACAAAAGCAAGGCTCTAAGAGTCATGAGATAATTGGCGGTGGTGTCAGTACTTAGGGGCTCTAATGAGTCCAATTTCCACGAGCTTAACTATGAAGTAGGTACAGCTTTTTGTTGAATTTTATTTTAACTTATAGAGACAGACTTACTTCGTGCTGCAGAGGATCACTTGAGCTCTTCCCTGCATCATACATTTCTAAGACCAGTGCAAGACCCATTTTCCTGGAAGCAGGATGAAAGGGAATTATTAATTTTTTAGAAGCATGGCAAAAGATGCAAGGCTTTTTGCCAACAATAACACTGCAGAGAAAAAGGGTTGACTTAAGAGAAAAGGCCAAGGCCCAATCTGTTCCTGGAGGTACAGTAAAAGACCCAGTTCCACAAAAACAAGTTAGTTGGAAGGTGAAGGCAATCAGTCTCTACCAATGGATTTGTTTTTCAGAAAAGGGAATTCATTCATGTTTGAGAGTTAAGCTCAAAAAATAGGCCATCGTGTTAGGTGATGGAGAGGGGAGGAGGGGATGATTAGAGCCCATGGCTATTGGTGGAGCATTCAACTGTTCTGCTACTCCTGAGTTCAACCTGATTCCAGCTGTACGGGGCAGCAGTGCCATCCCAACCAGGGATTCAGAACAGCAGAGCTCAGGTGGGGTGTGGGTAAGTCTGAAATCTCATTGCCTGGGTGTGAATCCCAGTTACTGGGATTGAGTCCAATTACTGGGCTGAGAAGTAGTGGGAAAGTTATCTAAGTGTTCAATGTCTCAATTTCTTCTTCTATAAAATGGGTATAATTATAGCATCTCTATCACAGAGCTAAGAAAATAAAGCGAGTTAATATATGTAAAGCACTTTATAGGTGGTTGGACCAAGAGCTGCTCTGTCATCTCCAGAACCCCAAACATGCATGGATGTCATTACAGAGCTTCTGTCACAGCCCAGGCCACCTTCCATGTCACAACTCCTCCATGTTGGTGTAGAGTTCTACCAACACACACACACACACACACACACACACACACACACACACACACCTTCTTTGTTGCAGTCATGGCCACTTAGTCTATTAAAAATATTTTCATTGTCTACAGACTACCCAGCAACTGATCCCCAATCATATCCTCTGGCCTATTTCGTATCTCTCAGGAACGCTCTCCAAAGTGCCTTTGGATCCCTTTACGGATTCACCATTGGCCACCACTGGACTAATAGGCAAGTGGAACACCGGCCCCAGGAGCTTAACTCCACCACCATAGTTGCTGCAGATAACAGCCTGTTTTTCTGCCTCACCTCACTTTATACAAGATGAGCCACAGACCCCACTACTCAAAACACAACCTCTACCTTCTGTCCCAGTGAGTTCGCTAAGCAAGTTAGTAATGCTGCACTAGGACCCCAGCTGTTGTGGGCTACCTGAGACATGCAAGGAGTTCATTAATATTGATAACTACTCTCCATTTCTCCTCACAGTGAAGCACCGGCTTCCACTTTCAATGCTGATGCTCAAAAAATTTTCCCACTTACATTCCAACCTGGTTTTCTTTCCTAAATCAACTGGCCTCTTCTTTTCTTGCTAGGGCTTGACCATACTTCCTACTATTTCCTTGAGAAACTAATGCCCTGAGATTGACCACCAGACAATCCAAATAGATTTTAGTTCAACAACCTCCCCAATAGCTAAAGGTTTATGTATCCTCTGGCTCATGAAATAGTAGGGCCTCTGGTAAGTCTTTGTCTCATCACTGTCACTGTAAAGATTGGTAGTTAGCCATAAGAATGTCAATGAATGAAGTTATGCATTCATTCATTCCCTGCTGCATGTTTCTGTAAAAAGTCTTAAAATAATTAACAAAAGACATCTATGAGGTTAAATAGAGTAAAGCAAAGGCTAGGCAGTACCCCAAAATGTTTTCTGCTCTGCAAGTGTTTAAACCATGTCATAGATTTAATTCTGAGCTTCCCAGCAACAAAATCAAAGAGGAAAAACTTTTTTTTTTAGATATTTTATTTTTTTACTTGAGAGAGAGCACAAAAGGGGAGGGGGAAGAGGGAGAGGGAAGAGTAAATTCTCCACTGAGCAAGGAACGTGATGCAATGTGGGACTCAGTTCCAGGACCCTGGGATCATGACCTGAACCAAAGGCAGATACTTAACTGACTGAGGAACCCATGTGCTCCAGGAAGGAAACACATTTAATGACAAGGCATACGAGACCGTTTGTGAAATGCTAGCCACAAGATTTTTTGGAGATATTCAAAGGTTTTCCTGTCAGTAATGTGTGATAAAAATCACACCTTGACAAATACTGGGATGACAGATTCTTTTCCCTTTTGTTAATTCCAGAGCCATGAAACTCCATCACAAATGTGCCTGTCTGACTTCCAGCCAACGGGGGCTGCAGAAACATCAGCTGTATCTCAGAACAAAAGTACTGGAGTTGGGTTTTAGAACAAAAGTCTGGACCCTGATAAGCCCCTGATTAACCCCAAGAGACTACATTTCCTCTGTCTGTTTTAATTTGAATCAAGTAATGTGCCATTAATCTTCATTGATCCTCACATTCTGCCTGTCCCTGCTATTTTCTAGGGAGCAGAATTCAATTTTCTATGCAGGCAAGCCAGTAGGCCTTCGGCTGCTTTAGAGTTCTATGTGTAGACATCACAGTCACACTATTGAAAGTTCCAGATGAATGGCTACCTAAGGGAGCTCATTCAAACACTGGATGGATTCATCATCAAAATGAGAAAAATTATGGCCATGATATCAGAGATGAGCATTCCCTCAATTTTTCTTCTTCTATCTTTTAAAAAATCAAATTTGTAGCCAGTGTGACTTATGTCACCAATGAATAAGTGTGAGCACACAGAAATAAGGTTTAGATTTGAAATTAAGCCAACCTTTAATTAAATCAGTCTTACAAATTTAATAATCTTTACAGCCATTCTTTTGAGGAGTGCTAAGGAGATATACATGATAGGCAATACACACGTGATTATAACTTGCATCATAACATAGCCTTAATGAGCATCTTTTTTTGCTAAACTAGGATTAAAGAAAGTGAAAACTGGAGAGAAGTTGTATTAAGGTCCCTTTAAGTGCCCTTGAACCTGAAGTAAAGGGCCCCACTGATTAATATTTTCCAAAAGAGTCCTGATAACTAAGTATTCCAGAAGAGAGAGGCAACAATCTGTTCTTCTTTCCAGAGGAATATATTCCATACAAGTTTAAAAAAAAAAAAAATAGCTGTGTGGATCCCAAAGAAAAATCCCAAAGAAAATCTGTGGAGATTTGATCAAATAACTTTTTTAAGCCTAGAGCTGATATGTCAATTGCTTAACCATTACTTTCCATACCCAGAATACATATTAACATCTAAAAACATAAAATTTAAAATTGACAAAGATAAATAGATACATAAAATAAAATTGGCAATATTACAGGTAATATACATGTTAGATGATGTATATATGGAGAAAAGACAGAAGATTTATATGATGTAAGATTACTGTTGTTCACTAATATATTAGAGTACTCCTTGTTCTCTAAAGTAGAGGTAGGATTGCTGTTCTCTGCACCACTGCCATTAGTGGGGGCCCTCAGAATACGAGCATAAGTGCTGTGAATTATTGGCAGGCAGAAGCTCGATGAGCCAACACATGGTTTAACATGCTTTCTTTTCCCTCTGCCATGACAACCAAGAAGTTTTCAGATAGCAGCTACTCTGCCAGCCTGGGTCCCTGAATGGAGACAGCATAGAGAAGAGCACTCAATCAACCCATGATGTTCACGCAGCAGAAGCTACATAATGTCTTTTTGAGGCTGGGTGTTGCTGCAGCATAACGTCACCAGTCCTGACTAACTGACCAAGTTATGTGCCACGAGATCAGGATAGGCTAGATTATGTTGTGAAAACTAATAATTCAAAATCTTGAGTGCTTGAACCAACTAAGATTTACTTGTCACTCATGCTACATGCCCATCACGGGTTACTCGAGGAGACTGCTCAACACAGTCACTCAGGGACTCAGGTGATTGCCAATGCAAGGAACAGGGGACATGGCAAGTTGTTTACTGGTTCTTAAAATATTTGCTCCGAAGTTATACTAGTCACTTCCACTCACATTTCCTTGGTGAAATGCATGTCATGAGGTCAGAATTACCTTCAGATGGGGGAGGGGGGTTGCAATCCTACTGTATGCCCAAAAGGAAAGACTTTCTATTTTTATTTTATTTTTTTAAGATTTTTATTTATTTATTTGAGAGGGAGCATGCACAAACAGGGTGAGTGAAAGGCAGAGGGAGAGGGAGAAGCAGGCTCCCCGTTAACCAGAAAGCCTGACATGAGACTCGATCCCAGGACCCGAAGATCATGACCTGAGCCAAAGGCAGACATTTAACCAACTGAGCCACCCAGGTGCCCCAGGAAAGACTTTTTAAAGAACATCTATGATATGACCTCATGATTAAAATACAAGTATGATACCCATTTTCTGGAGGGTATTACCAATTGAGAAAGCTTTAGCAACTGGCTTTAACTCACAAGGTATGGGGGAAAAAAATATCTGAACCCTGGCAGCCTGAATCGCAGGTCCTAGACCTTTAAAAACTGCGCAGTCATGAGGCTCCTGGTTGGCCAGTCATTAGGCATCTGCTTTCAGCTCAGGTCCTGGGATCCTAGGATCCAGCCCCATATCAGGCTTCCTTCTTGATGGGAAGCCTGCTTCTCCCTCTCCCACTCCCCCTTCTAGTGTTCCCTCTCTCTCTGTCTCTCTCTCTCTCTGTCAAATGAATAAATAAAATCCTTTAAAAAATAAAGATAAATTATTTAGAATTAATTAACTAATTAATTGAAAACATACTAAGACTCTACTACTAATGATAATAGTGAACATTTGGAGATGGTACAGAGTAATAATGTGGAATATCGGTAGCATGGAGTATTATTAGTAACAAACAATAATAATAGCTAGTAATAGCAGCCAATCAGCATTAACTAAAGTTAACAAGGAGGCAGAATAGCCTAGGGGCTAAATGACAGTTTCTGGCTAGTGGTTATGTAAGTTCTTGGGCAAGTAACTTTCCATTCTCAGTTGCTTCATTTATAATATGATGATAATAGTAGCATCTCTCTTGTAGGGTTGTTCTGAAAAGCACCTGAGTTGCATAAAAAGCCTACCTCACAGGACACCCTCATGAATGTTTCCTAAGTGTTTGCTGTACATTGTGCATTGTGCTCAGGGCTTTGCACGGATTGTGTCATGCAATGTCCCAAACACTGCCATTGCAATAAAGGTGCCTCATCTTACCTACAACTTATAACATTCACCACCCCTCCTGCAATTCCTTCTTGTCTCTCCCATATTTTCTCACATACTAATCTTCACCATAACCCTAAGTGTTTGCTTCCATTGTGACCAGCACCTAAAACACCTTCAGTCCTACACCTGTCCAGGCTTTGTACTAATTGTCTGAGTTCTTCTGGAATTCTTACCAGATGACTCTAAGACACAGGTATCAGAAGCCCTGGACTCTAACTGTGAGCATACCAATTTAATCCTTTAATATTCCTATGAATAAATTTTGTATGCCCCTAATATAGATAAAATGTGTGCTCCCAATACAGCTTTGGGGTCAGAATTAAGAATAAAATAAAGCCAAGCCCTCAACAGATACAAAATCCAATTTAGAAATAAGAACTGTATAAAAAAATTAAGAACTGTGGGGCGCCTGGGTGGCTCAGGCCTTAAGCGTCTGCCTTTGGCTCAGGTCATGATCCCAGGGTCCTGGAATTGAGTCCCGCAACAGGCTCCCTGCTTGGCGAAAGCCTGCTTCTCCCTCTCCCACTCCCCCTGCTTGTGTTCCCTCTCTTTCTGTCTCTCCCTCTGTCAAATAAATAAATAAAATATTCAAAAAAAAATTAAGAAGTGTACAATGTTATTTTTATATGCTCTCTCTCTCATTCTCTCTCAAATACATAAATAAAATCTCTTAAAAAATAAAATCTAAAGTATTTAAATGATTATAACCCCATACAAAATTATACTTTTAAGTATCCTCATTTAGAAAGAGACATGCTGACTTAAGTTATCAAAGATATGTCAAAAAATAAGAACAAAACAAAAACAAAAAGGGTATGTCATGATTAGCTTTTTTGGTAATGAATATATATAAAATTATAGTTTGAAACATAATTTCATATCAATGTAAATACCACAAAATACTAATTTTTATGAACAGCTACTAGGGATTCTTACATTTCTCATAAAACATAAAATAATTTATTTTTATAATTTTCCTGTTGTGTTTCAAAGTGAGTAATTGTGAGAGAAGGCTTCTGAGTCATAATTAGAAGTATGTCTTTGCAAATCATTGTGGTTATGGTTAATCCTTATTTCAGTAAACAATATGCCAAACTTCCTTTCCCTTTTTTTAAAAAAAATTTTTTAAAAGATTTTATTTATTTATTTGACAGAGATCACAAGCAGGCAGAGAGGCAGGCAGAGAGAGAGGAAACAGGCTCCTGCGGAGCAGAGAACCCAATGCGGGGCTTGATCCCAGGACCCTGGGATCATGACCTGAGCCAAAGGCAGAGGCTTTAACCCACTGAGCTACCCAGGCTCACCTTATTTTCCCTTTTTATCATTGTCTCCTGAAGTGCCATGGAAAGTTCCCAATCTATCTGAGAAATAGATAATATAATTGTAGCCTACAGATCTAGTGAAGGCAATCTTAATGGGATTTTTATGTGTCTCTTAATTTGTTTTCCACATCAGCATTTCTTTATCCTCCCACCTAACCATCAGTCTCACCTCGACATGAACTAAATATATGACTCAAAATGAAAACAACTAAACTTGGTGATGGCTGGCAGAGTGCACCTGAGCAAGAAACTGAGGGAGGCACTCGGCCCCCACATGCTCATCTCCAATCCACTAATCAGGTATGTGCCCACTCAATATGCATCCCAAATCTCTCAGGCTTATTTTAAAATAATAGTTAAATAATTATCCTACGTATTGAATGTTTGTATATGTGCCGCTGAAGCAAGCATATACTTATTGAATTTTTGGAAAAATACATTAAAAGAGATCAGTTTCTTTGAGCCGCTGGAATATCACAGAGGTAGGAAATACTGGTCCACCTTATGACAGATGTGGCTAGTTGCTTAATTACTAGCCTTTCTTAGCTTTTCCCTTACCAAGATACCTTAATTTTATTTAGGGCAACTGTATCGATTAGCTCTTGATGCATTATAATCCATCCCAAGATTCGGTGGCTAAAAATAACCACCATTGTTGAATGAGTCAACGAGACGGGCTTGGTTCAGCTGCAGGTTCTCTCAGTCTCACTGAGTGTCGTTCATCTGTCTGAGATCTAAGTCTTGGCTAGCTGTTGGCTGGGGTGACAGAGGTAATAGAACCACATGAATCTCACCATCCAGCAGGATAGCCATGGCTTTGCACATAGTGGATCAGTACAGTTCCGAGAGAGCAAGACAAACATCCCTTCCACTTTGCTCTATTGGCCAAAACAATTTCTAAGGCAAGCCCATACTGAAGGAGCGGGGAAAGAAACTAACTCTTTGTGGGAGGAGGTTCAAAGTCACATTGTATGAGTGGGGAAAAGGACAGACATAACTGCCATCACTTTCGCAAACAATTTGCCACAGCAGCAATGTGTCCAGGTTCAAAATAAACAGCAACAACTGGGAAAGAAAAAAATAGTTTCCCAGCTTTCCTTACATTAAAGGTGAACAGATAACACAGTTCTGGTCAAGAGAGATAAGTGAAACTTCTGAGAAAGCTCTTTTAATGGTAAAGAGACTTAGCTGCCTTACAGATGTGGCCTTGAATCTTCCCCTTGTTCCTGGGAGGAATGCAGAAGCAGTGCTGGAGGTGAAGCAGTCATTCTGAAACCTTGAGGCAATAATGATACTTGGAAACCACATCCTAAAATGGCTGAATGAAAAAGTAAATGAAGACAGATAAAGCCTATTCCCGGAATACTTTTTACATGAAAAAAATAAATAAATAAAACTTTTTACTTGTTTTTTTTTTTTTTTTAAGAATTTATTTGTTTATTTGACAGAGAGAGATCTCAAGTAGGCAGAGAGGCAGGCAGGGAGAGAGAGAGGAGGAAGCAGGCTCCCTGCCGAGCGGAGAGCCCGATGCGGGACTGGATCCCAGGACCGGGAGATCATGACCTGAGCCCAAGGCAGAGGGTTAACCCACTGAGCCACCCAGGTACCCATAAACTTTTTACTTGTTTAACCACTGTAGGTCATTTCTGTCATTCAGTGCTGAATGTACCTTCTCTCTCTCTCTCTCACACACACACACACACACACACATATATAGGCATGTCATGGCGTGGGAAATCTAGTTAGCATATCTACAATGGTGCAGCCATTTAGGAAAGAGAAACAGGAAAACATGTTTCCAGGTGGGTTCCCTGGATCACCATAGGTGAAGAGAGAGTATTAAATAGAACACAGACCCAAGGCTCGGGGAAATAACCCATCTGGATCCACCTTAGAGCAGGAGTGATGACTGCCAGCTCTGGAACAAGCCTAACACTGGATAAGCACATTCTCAAAAATTACATATCTAAAGCAATATTTGGTGCCATGGAGACAAAGTAAAAACTGTACACAAAATAGAAAAAAAAAATGAGAAAGCCTACAGGTAAGATTTTTCCCTGGGAATATAAGAATTGTTTTCACTTAGTATCATTGTGGGAAACTCAATATATTGGAGAACTGACAGCATTTATGTATAAAGTCTTTGGAAAATCATTAATTCATTCAAAAAATATTAATCAAGCTCCTTGATAACTGATTTATAATGATTCTTTTTAAATTGAAATAATTCTCCCATACTCCACAGGATAGAATAGGTCTGTCAGATATGTGACTTTGAAGGAGAACAGAACTACAGTCTTTCCTCTTCCCTTCCCTTCTCTTTTCTTACTGTTTGCTTCCTTCCATTCCCTGTCCCTCCCTTTCAGGAAAATAAGAAGAATCTCATTAACACTCTTCTTTCTCTCTTTAGGTCTGTGATTCTCAAAGCCTGGGACAATACTGGTGTTCTATGATGAAGGCTTAGATGGTAAATAATGCTTAAATACAGAGTGAGAAGCCTTTTCTATTTTCCATTTTCTCTCTCTTTATTTCTTTGCCTTTAATTTAAAAAATGTTTTAACACCATAGTTATGAATGGGCTATTAAGAACAATACAAAAAATAGTCCCCTGCCTCCCACCTCCTCCCCTCTTCACTTCTCCTCCCCAAAGACCACCATTTTTGCTGCTTCTAGCTGTTTTTTAATAGTACTTATTTTCTTTTTATTTTTTTAGAGCAAGAGTGTGTGTGCATGAGCTGGGGGGTGGGCAGTGGAAGAGGGAGAGAGACAATCTTAAGCAGGCTCCACCCCCAATGTGGAGCTCTAGTCAGGCTTGATCTCACAACCCAGAGTTCATGACCTGAACTGAAATCACAAGTTGGGTATTTTACCAACTGAGCCTCCCAGGCACCCCCTTACTTTCGTATTTGAAAATAAAATGCTTATACTACTTTTTTGGTTCATCAGATTCATCTTTTGACACTCCTTATCATTGATCAAAATTCTTATGTAGATTTCAAAATATGTCCATAGATTTTCTGATACTCTGTGCTTAGCTTAACCCTGCTTTTCTTGAGTGTGGGCTGAAATTTGTAACTTGCCTCTGACAAATGGAACAAAGCAGAAACGACGGTGTTTGACTTGGAGATCAGGTCATAAAAAAGCACCATGGCTTCCGTCATGGTTTCTCTTCTCTTTCTCTCTCTTGGGCCACTTCCAGAGTGATAAACTAGCTGCCATTTTGTGAGGAACTGAGGCACCTCTGTGAGGAACTGATGCTTCCTGAGGAAGCTGATGAACTGAGGAACTGATGCTTCCTGCCAGCTGCCATGTGAGTGAGTTTGGAAGCAGTTCTTCCTGCCCCGGCCAAGTCTTCGGATGACTGCAGACCCAGCCAACATCTGGACTATAGCTTCATGAGAGACCATGAGCCAGAGCCATCCAGCTAAGCTGCTTCCAAGTTCCTGATCCACAGAAGTGTGAGGAGAATAAATGTTTACTGTTTAAAGCCACAAAGTTTGGGAGTAATTAGTTATGCAGCAATAGATAACTGATAAAGTACTTTAAGCCCATTTTCCCCATACTCCTAATATAGTTACCTGGCATTTTCAATTAATCAATGACATCTGTTTATTTCATTATATCTAAATGAATGCTATTCACTAGGCCAATTATTGTGTTATAATGACATGTCCTTCCTTTTACAACATTTTGTGTTTTTTTTGGTTTTTTTTAAAGAGTTTATTTATTTATTTGACAGAGATCATAAGTAGGCAGAGAGGCAGGCGGGGGGGGGAGCAGGCTTCCTGCTGAGCAGAGAGCACGATGTGGGGCTCCATCGCAGGACCCTGAGATCATGACTTGAGCTGAAGGCAGAGGCTTTAACTCACTGAGCCACCCAGGCGCCCCACAACATTTTGTTTTTACTAGAATTAATAATTGGCCTTACTCTGCCAGTCATACATAGTTATCAATGTATCAGTCCTCATTACTTTTCCAAATATTTCATCGGACCTATCATATACTTCTTAGAAGTTTTCCTTCCCCTAAATGGCACATCATAATAGACCATGTTTAATAAATGATCATAATAGGTTTAATAATGATAATAGATCATTTTTAATAATAATATTTACAATAGTAAATAATTGTTATTTAGTTTCCCTCCATGGAGACCTTTGTCCCAGAGCTATGATCTTCTTGCTCCAACCCAAATATTCTTTCTCTAGGACTGTCATCCTGGGACATGTCATTCCTAAACTCTGGAGCTTCCATTGACTACTCATGTGTGTCATGACCCTTCCTTCTTAGGTCCTATATCTTTGTCTCTGTGTCATTTCCTCTTTATAGGAGAATATACTGCAATAACTTCCTCGACATAGTTGCACGGGTGAGGAATTGGATTTCGATGTATGAAAATGACTGATTTCTCCAAGATTATGAATTAGGAGAGGATTTTCTATGTGAAGATTGTTTTTATTCTTCATATTTGTTTCTTCCGGATTCTTTTCCTATTTTTCACACTTTGGTTTTTCTCAGAAGTCATTTCCGATGTACAAAGAAATAATGAACCATATCCATTAACACATTATAATAAATAACTTTTTAATTTCAGAAGAAATGTGATAGGAGCAGATTTTAATTAGTCTTATTACTTTTGTTATTCTCACTTCTGTATGCTCACAGTGCTTCTTTATATATTTATTTCAGCATTTGGTAACCCACCAGTCTTCATTAAAATGTGAACTCATTGTGAATCTTTAGTTGATGCCATTTCATCATGTCAAATTTACAAGTGAAAATCAATAGCTTAGCAATACTTACCACTACCTTGCTATCTATTCAGGATTGTCTGGATGGAAGGCTCCATGTTGGGGAATATGGAACCAGATTCTATATACACAGGATTTAAAGCAAGCCAAGCCAACTTTTTGCACCTCAGTCTCTTTGTCTTTTAAGTAACAGATTTTGTAGATGATCTGGTAAATGAGGGACTTCTCAAATCTAATGTTCTAGATGAAAAAGGTTTTACCCATCTCTGATCTTAAAACTGTAAATTATACCTAAGTACATTAGTTTCCTAGGGCTGCTATAACAAAATAAAACAAATTCAGTGTCCTAAAGCAATAAAAATGTACTACCACATACTTCTGGAGACAAGGGGTTCAAAATCAAGGAATTGATAATATTCGTTCCTTTTCAGAGGCTCTGAGGAAGAGCACTGTGGGTCAAACCTTGGTTCTTCACTCTGAGATCCAAGCTAAAACAGAACTTCTGATCCAGAATGTCCAGTCCCATAACAGAGGCTCTTAGATCTTCCACTCAGTACTGGTGAACATTACCTGGTCGATTTTACAACAATGGGGGATGGAACAACACTCTA
>RCUC01163941.1:0-84660 GCA_003697995.1 Taxidea taxus jeffersonii
TTCTTGAAGGCAGCCGGTGGTATGGAAAGGACATGGAACTGTGGCCAGCAGTCTGGATTAAGTTTAGTGGGATTTATTCTGCGACCTTAGGCAGAGCATGGGCTGTGCCTCAGCTTCCTGGTCTGTCAGGTGGCCTTCAAGAATACTTCCCTGGCCTGTTCTGCCCGGCTCCCTGGGGGAACAAGGAAGAAGGAGGCATGTTTTCAAATGCTTATGTTTTGTTAAACAAACAAACAAAAAACCCAACAACTCTGTGCTCTCTGACTCAGCATGTGTTTCTCTGTGTGTATTTCTGTCCCTTATATTTGGAGGAGTACGATGTGGGGTACCTACCCTCATCTCGCCTCTTTTTGGCACAGGCACTCTCGAATCTTGAGCAGAGGCAGAACTCAGCTCAGGGCTAAGAAACACTTGATCACCTGTGAGAACGTCATGTGATCATCTCCAAGGATGTTCCTCAAACTCCTTAAAAATGTGCCTACCACACAACTTTCTTGTGTCATTTCGGAAGTTGGATTCTTTCCGGAAATGATTTCTAGATGGTAGCAAGCATTGCTATGTCAATCTCCATTATACGCTGAAGTTAGTGAATTCTGAGGACATTAACTTTTAATTTTTACTGATTTAAGATGTGTGGCTCTTGCAATTAATCATAGCAGAGCTTAAGACAAAATGATTTATTATTTTAATATTTAATACGCTGAACCAAATATTTTTTAAAGTATTTTCAGAACAGATAACTGAAAGAAGAGTATTGTCATTAAAAAGTTAGGAATCTTGCAATGATTTCAAGGAAGGTATATATGTATATATATACACACATATATACGTACATATACATATATATACACATGCATTTCTACATATATGCATGTATGCAACACATACATATATTAATATATTAATAATGGATAATGATTAACAATTGATATATAATATATTAATTGATAATAATTGATCATAAATACAAATAATAATTAATATCTATTAATATAAACATGATAAAGTAGATATATTTACTGAAGAGAAATTGTCTAGCCTTTTTCTTTTACCCACACTTATCCTTCTGCTGCAATATAATAATTCTTGGTACAACAGGATTTGGAAGTTTTGGAAGGATATGGAAGTCCATGCATGTTTTCCCACATTTGGGGGAGCAATATATAACTTTCCTTATCTTTAAAATCCCTGATGTGATTTTTATGAAACTATGTAAGTACTATCTCCCTTAAAATATATTGAAGACGAGGGGATCTTGGTGGTATTTGTTTGATCATTTACTGCTTTATTTTTGTTTCAACTAAAAGAAACACTCCAGGACCCTCCCTTTCATGGACCCCTCCCTCCAGTGTTATCTTTTCCAAAATTAAGTCACATGAATGTAATGAATTCTGTTTCCCGTCTGAGGTTAGCATGTCTTCCTATAACTCGGGCTACCTACAAAATGATAGTGTGGTCTTTTGGGTCAGTACTTGGAAATATCAGGTCAAGTTTCTGAAACTAACTTTCTGAATGAACTCCAATCCCACCACTCGGGAATCCACGCCAGGATTTGGCGGGCACCGGGCCCACCCAGAAGGAGGTTGGTCAGCACAAAGCTTGGTGGCAGTGTCCCCAGCTAGGTGTGGTGGGAGCCCAGCAGCCTGCTCTGCCCCTGGGGGGCTCAAGGAGGGAAGTCCCTTACCTGTCACTGGCTGGGCCAGGGGGCAGCTTTTCAGGGCTGGGAGAATGTGTAAAGTGAATTTTTTCAAAAATAATCGTTCTAAGGCTTGTAAAGTAAAGTGTGTCCCACTCAGGACCCTCATGCTGCAATCTTTTTTTTTTTTTTTTTTTGCTTTTGCTTTTTTTCCCCCCCTTTTTTTTAAGAGGAGGGAAATACCGTGCTTCCGGAGCCCCTTTTCTCCTCCTCGCAAACACAAGCACACAAACAGCCTTCTCAAAGCGCTCTCTATCCGAGACAAGAGTTTTTGTTTTTGACGTTGGAATTTTAGTGCTTTGCTTTCCAGCATTTGTCATTCCCCTAAGACTCTATTGCGTGAAAGCTGGAGATTTGGTGCGTGCGATTTTCTTTCTTTTTTTGCTTTTTATTTTAATTTTACCTGAATAACTACTTCACAATTTCATGCAGAAAAACATTACTTTAAATTGTATTAACTATGCCCATTGCTATATTTAAAGTAGTCTCATGTCTTGTTAATGTTGAATGTACAAAGTTGCTATTCGTTACACACATGTTAATAAGGTACATAAATGGCAGTAAGATACAAAATCTGCCGATTCTGGACTCGGATCCTCTCCCTGACGCTTCCCCCTTCTCCTATAGTTCATAAAAAACTTAAGATGCATCCTTAATCCTCAGCATATGAGACTCTAATAGATGTTAAAAATAATCTTCTAGTTATAATGATCCTATATGGCAGAGAGCTCTAGGTTCAAATGTTCTCTGTGTGAATGCTTTCACTTGTGATCCTCGAAGAGTTCCTAACTTTTAGTTAAGGAAATATTGTTACAATCTGTATGTTGGTTGCTTTTCTTAGTATGATTAACTTCTTTTTTCTATCTTTTTTTTTTTGAAGATTTTATTTATTTATTTGACAGAGAGAGCACAGCAGGGGGAGCAGCAGGGAGAGGCACGGGGGAGTGAGAAGCAGACTCCCCACCCAGCAGGGAGTCCCGTGCAGGACTGGATCCCAGGACTCTGGGATCATGACCTGAGCAGAAAGCAGATGCTTAACCAACTGAGCCACCCAGATGGCCCCATATGATCAACCTCTTAATAAATCAATATTAATTGAAACGCCTAACTGACACTGAGTACAACTTGGTAAACATGTCTTCAGCCCCTATGCTGGGTGTGATGATCCTCAGGTCTTCAGGGAGGTGGGGCTGTGGATGTAGTCCCCATCATTAAGGAGTAGACTACTTGTTTCAACTCTGCCGCCATACTTGAAACTTTTTTTTTTTTTAATTTCTTATTTGGATGCAATGAAAGAGTTGGAGTCAAGTAAGAAAATAGAAATTTATATCTATAATCCCATTTTAACAGATTCTCTTCACAGCTCCAATCTGAGTAGGATGACACATTGCTATCAGAAAGAATATTTATAAAACTATGACCAAGACAAAAAAGGAAATTTTAAAGGTGATTAAGCAGCGGGTAATTAGAAGTAAAGGGAGGGCATGCTAGGGATGCAGAATTCTTGATGGGAGGGTTGGATTGCCATTAGGTTCTTCTTTGTTTGCTGGCCTGCACGTTTGCAGAGCACTCGGACAGGCTGCTTTTTCTTCTTCTGTGACTCATCTTTGCCCCTCAAATGTTGTCCAAGCATGGCTACGTAAGAACTGGAAGGAAAAGTGCCAAGCTCATGGGTCCAACTTTCTGATTTTGTTTAGAGGAAGCTGAGACCCTGAGAAATAAGAGGGTCTCGAGCTTCACAAAGTAGATGATTGGCAAAACCAGCACTTTTCTCATTATACGTATTTCCATTGATCAGTACCTTGTCCTAATCAATGCTGTCTCTTGTGTGTACTTTTTCCTCTGGGGAATTTTTGTCCATTGGAATGTTTTGAGTTCAGAGATGTTTCCCCTCGATTCTAAAATGTAAATGGATAATAAGGTAGAGGGCTAGATGAAAAAAGGGAGACTTTTATAAAAAAAGAGACCCTTGTCATCCTCATATATGCACCGTTGAACTAGTCTTCAGGAGACAATATGCTCCGGTTTTGTGGTTCATTTCTAAGAGGTGGTAGTGGTGGATTTCTAACGTTGTGATGACGGAAGTGTGTGTGTGTGTGTGTGAGTGCGGAGCACTGTAGCTACTCTCTACAGTAGAAGTCTGAGATAATACCACCTCCTGGTGATGCTCACACCCTATGTCGTGGGATAGAACAAGAGTGGTGTCCAGCAGGAGGCTGGGAGACACCCTCTGGTTCTGGGCCGCCCCGTGTCTCCGTGACACTTGTAAACTCTCGAGAGACACAGCACGTTGCGTGAACTCGAACCACAGCCAACAGCACAGCTTGGTCACTTCTAAATATCGGAAGAGGAATAATTTAGAAACCATAGATCACATAGCCTCCGGCACAAGGCACACGCCTGCAGAGGCAACTTGGAGTTTAATACGAGGAAGATTTTTCTGGTATTTAGAATCTTATAAAAGTCAAGCGAGCTTCCTCGTGAAGCCAGGAATTTGGCATCGTTCATGTCTGAAAGTCAAGAAAACTTTGATTCGGGGACGCTGCTGCGGAAGAGACTTCTGCCCTGGGTGGGTGTCCCTCCCGCCACCTCTCTTATCCACCCAGGCGTCAAGTTGTTCCCTGTCCACACGCAGCAGAGGGAGCCTCCTGCCCCTGGGCACAGGAGCACCCCTGCGGGCAGCGACAGAAAGAACCCACTGTGGTTTGCATATTCTCAGAGTAGCTTTACTCTCAGGCCGGCGGAGAAGTCCCGCTCATGAGCATCCCTTCCTGCTCCCGGTGGCAGACGGCACGGCCGCGGATCGGCAGGGCCATGCTGACGCACCAGGATGAGTTCCAGCAGAGTCCTGTGGACACAGTGGGAATGGGGAGGGCTCCGGATTTGTCTCTGCACATCAGTGTTCCTCAGGTTCCTGCACGGGCAGACCCGTGACACCCCAGAGTCCTAGAATCCATCCGCTTGAGCTTGGCACGATGTGACGTCGGTCATAACCTTCCCAACAGCCACAAGAAGGCACACTGTCACCCCCCCAGCCATGCCTTCTGGATTGTCCCCATCCCAGCTCTGAACCGTCGCTGTCCCTGGGCCACCCGAGGCTGCGGGGTTAAGGGTACACCCTCGTCGGGAACCCAGGTGGTTAGTGATTGGACCCGATCCACCTGTTCCGGGAGAGGGCCCTCTGCCCTCTGCTCTCTGCCTCTCTTGTCATCACATAATACAGTGTGAGAAGGCAGGCACTATCGTACTATGCGTTTGTGCACGTTCGAGTGTAACACGATCTATTAAGTATTCCACCGTATCATCTCTACCACCGAGAGAAGGAGGAATGCCATGCAAACAAGCTCAGAGGGTCCGTGCTGGACCTCTGGAGGGCGCAGGAGCCCGAGTGAGTCCGCCGGCTCCTCGTCCCCAGGAACGCGCACGTGTCCCTCACCCTTCGGTCATGACCGGCGACCGGCCGGGCCCAGGACTCCGTGTGAGGGGCTGTGGGGCAGACCGGAGGGGATGCGGCTTCAGAGGGACGGCATCCAGGGAGCCGGGCGCTGAGGCCTGAGGCGGCCGGACTTCACGTCTTCACCAGGGACAGCCGGCCGCTCGTGGGAGGACGGCCGACTCCTACTCAGGGGTTTGTTTTGGACCTGAAAGTCCTGTAGCCTCATAACTTTGATCTCCATTCCCTTTGGATTTTCTTTCCGCTTCTTCTTTGCCTTCCTCCCTTTCCCCTTCATAGCTCTTTGTTTTTTTTTTTAAGATTTTATGTTAGAGGGGTTTTAGGTTCAGAGCTGAAGGAGGAGGAAGGTACAGAAATTTTGCACACACACGCCCCCCGCTGTTGCCCACATGGATACCCTCCTCTCTGCCCTTGTCCCCACGGAGGGGCGACAGTGGTTATAGATGCTGGGCCCACGAGGACACCCGTGCGATGCACCTTCCTTCACCCAGGCGCGGTGCATGAAAGGGTTCCCTCTCAGTGGGGCTCGCCCTGTGGGTGCAGACCCTCCCTTCTCCCCTGCCCCACACCTGCACCTGCACACCCTCCCCTGCTCTCTCCCATCCCTCTCTCCCCTGCACCCCCATCAGACCCTGCCTCAGGCCTCACAGCTTTCTGGGTGCCCCCGTGTCGAGCGCGTCAGGAGCCCGAGAGCATCTAGCTTCAGCAGAAGCTGTGCCTCACGTTGAACAGAGAAATGCTTTCCAGAATGATTCCTTTGATTCTCATTGTCTCATGCCGTGTGCAGTCCGAGTCTCACTCATGGAACAGCAGGGGCCTCACGAGCCCCTCACACTCAGCTGCCTGTCCCTGCTCTGCCACGTCTCCAGGTGGCTCCAGGTGAGAGACACAGGCCGACAGAGAGGAAAAGATTGTGAGGACAAAGACGCAGAGCGGGAGAGAAAGACGGAGAGAAGAGAGGTCTACTAGTACATTTTTAGTTCCTCCTGAATCTCCAGTCTTTTGTGAAGAGTGACAGGAAATGGACTTGGACGTCCGGGCCCTGGGAGACCAGACTGGCAAGCAAGACGATCTCCTGAAGCCCCTCTTGGGCTCGTGGGGCAGGCTGCTGCTTTTCTCTTGAGATGCGACGCCAAATTCCATGCAGCCTGGGATCCAGTTACTGTGACGTCTGCGACTTTAATTCAACAGAGGCTTTAGTCCTTGATTGACAAGTAAGAGAGGGTTTTCCACCCCTTTCTAAATAGATCCTTCTTTAGGCTGCTTCTTAAAGTGCCCGAAAACGCATCTTCCCCAAACAGCATGTGAGCAGGTAGGGACAAGCCACTCAGACCTGGCTGAAGAGGAAAGAATGCAGATTGGCATTCCTTCCTAGTAGACGGGCTTGCAGCCTTCTGGAGAAACAGAAGCATCGCGGGCGGAGGGACAAGCATCAAGTCTCCCAAGTGTCTGGGAGGGACACTCGGTAGAGACAAAACAGGGCAGCAACCTCTGTGCCAGCCAAAGGAGAAGCGGCTTAACGCATGCCCGCCCCGCAGGGTCTGCCGGCCTCGAGGTGCAGCGGGCACCAGCAGCCCGTCCCCGGCTTTCTTAGAGCCCGATTTCTGAGGCTGTTGTCACTGAAGGCCCCACTGAAACACTGCAAAACCTTTAATAAGTACTGCCCAGGTCTCTTCTTCGCAGCTTCCCACCTTCATTCTATTCCTTCATGAAATCTACCCAGCATTTTGCAACAAGCCGTGTGTTTAATTTCTTCAAAAATAGTTCCTCAGGGGGTATTTCCAAGGGATATAATAAAATTATAGATTTCTCTCAGTTCTTCAGTATCCTCCTGAATTCCGCCCTGCCCCCTGTCTGCTCCATCATGCATTCGATTCCTTTTAAAAGGGAACATGGCACCGTATTTCCAGACACACGGCTTTCTTTTTAGCTTGGTAATTTTGTTGAATGCAGACTCCAATGGGAAGGTGTAGCCCTTTTCTTAACACAAACTTCTTTGCTTTTGGAGGGTGGAGTGGGGGGGCAGGGGCGTAAAATGAAACCCGTCCAAAGCAGAGCAGAAGCAAAGCTAGCTGACTTGGAAACACATTCCACGTGAAACGGCAGACGGGGGCCCTTGCCCTCTCTCAAATCCTGGCCTCGGGGTTTCTTAGAATTCAGTTGATTGTTTCCTTGGAGAGGAGGAGCCCTGCACATTCCTCCTGAAGCTTTTGGACTCTCCCTTTTAATCCGTTCTCAAATGGCACAAGTCACAAAGCCTCCCTGGTCTGCCTGGGAGGGAGCTCCCCCCCCCCAGCCCCCTCCCTGGGACAGTGGCTGGTGGTTCTGAGGACTGGGGATGAAAGGACCTTCGATTTCACAGGACACTTGGATTCCAAGTGCAGTGTTCTCTTGGTGAGCGATGTGCCCTGATTTCATGTTTGCGAGGTATAGTCTTTTAGGGAGAAATATACCATTTCAATACGCTTATTTAAATGTTTGGTTGAAGCTTCTCCAAATGGTAAAGTGAATGCAGACTTTTTCTCTCTCCTGCAGAGGACAGGGACCCATCAGAATCCTTTTGTAGAGAGAAGTGCAAAATGTGGTTGTAGATTCACAAAGAAATCCTGTGGATTTCTTTCTTTTTTTTTTTTTTTCCCCAAGGATATAAAATCAGGATAGATCCAACAGGAAACCTATAATCATGTTGTCACTTCTGGGCTGATGGGTACTTTTTCCTTGCTGTTTTACTGTCTAACCAGAAATACCTTATATCCTCTCTGGGCCTTGGTTTTATCACCTATAAAATAGACTAGATGAGGTAAAATCTAAGCTCCTACATAATTTCATGGTCTGCAAGTGGAAACTAGACTTTTAAAAGAACATTGAGCCCGCTGCTCGGAGGGAACCCAGCAATGACGGGCCACACTCCGCACACGCTCCGTGCGCAGGGGGAACGTGCTCTCCCGTGGGGACCCACGCTGGCCAAAGATGCTTCTCTCCACCCTGGAAGTCCAGGACGACCTGTGTTCGCCTCCCCTCCCCAACCGCGTCTCAAGCCCACGGCCGGCTTCCCCGTGACGCTGCTCTTTGGCAGATGGGGGAAGGCTTTGCGACCGGTGCCGCTTGGGAAAGGATTGGGAGGGAGAGTTCAGAACGTCAGGAGGAGCACAGAGGCTTCCTCCTGCCCACGGAGACGAAGATTTGCACACCTGTGAGCCAACAGAGTCTGTCATTTTCCGTTGGAGACTGTGATGCCACATTGATGAGCCTTTCTGTTCGGTTCTGCTTATGGTTCACCTCCGCCCAGGTACGTATGAAGATGGGGCCGTTCGAGAGGCCCACGGGGCGGAGGCTGGGCCAGAGCTCCCTCCTTCCTCTGTGGCCCTGAACTCCAGGGCGGCCACCAGCGCGGCCACATGTCCACCAGGCGGCGCCGACCCCCACCGAGCGCAGGCGGCCGAGCCCCTGACCGTGGGCAGCGCAGGGAGGACACCGGCCTCCAGCGGCCCCGGCCGTCCTGCCGCCTCACCACGTTGCTTGGGCCAGGAGGGCAACGCTGCCGCGGAGACAAATGCATTTTACAAGCGCAGCATTTGGGTTTACACATGGCAACCCGAGCACGCGTGACTTCTCCCGGCTCCGAAGACAGCCGCAGGGTCGGCCTCACCGCAGGGCCCTCCGGACGCTCCACCGAGCTTCGCCCGCTGTGCTGTCTGGAAAGTGGGGAAAACCACGACTAACAAAAGGGCACTGATCTTGACCATTTCTTTTCAGCTATTTTCCTAGGGAAGCCCATCGAATTAGCCCTCGCCGGTGGACAGTACATAGTGATCCCGGCGTTTTCAGTCTCTCTCACGGTAACATCAGGTCCCGACCACGTGGGGGCACGGCCAGCCTCGGGCCGCTCTCGAGCCCGCAGATTCTCAGCTGGACCATAAAGACTGTGATTTTCCATAATTTTCATTTACGATAAGAGATTTCTGTGATGCCAAGAGAGATGAATGATTTACGTGGCCCAGGGCCTGGGATGATCAGCACGTTTTGATGTGAAATTGTTGAGAAACGAGACTTTTGAAAGCATATGAATGAGCGACGCATCTCCTACTCACGAAATTTGTCCGAGTTTAAGAATATACATATACACGTGTGTGCATACATGTACATACACGTGTATATATGTGTATATATACATGCGTGTGTGTACGTGGGTGTACATACTCTCGCTCAGTAAACACGTAGACAAGTAAGATGAACATCTAAGCACTATCAGGAGAAGATCTAGTTTTTTGCCTTAAAATTCTAGTTTTTCCAGCAATGATCTGCACTCTCTTCCCCACACCCCTACAAAGTCTTAACCGTGGTTCACGTTGAAAAGAATTTGATAGAAAGTCTAAACTTTGATTAATTGAGAAACTACACAGAGACTCCAGAAAGTCTAGATTTGGACATGTGGAAGTTAATTTTTTTTTTTAATTTTAGTGTCCAATTGATAGGACATGAAGACACTGCTTTTCAAAATATTAAAAAAATAAACACAATGAAAATTTTAAGTCGGTTTCCTATCATTCCTTTGTTCCCCGGTTTCTGTGACTCAGACATACCACCCCAACACGCACGCAGTGCCGTTGCCTGAGATGCCTTTGTTTTTGCCTTCTTAGCCGGCTATGCCCTTTCTGCCTGAGTGCGTGTGTGTGGTGTGTGCTGGGGAGAAGGTACAAGGAACAGATTGCACGGAGGAAAAAGAGGAAAAGTGGGATTTATTGTTGGTTCTGGTTTGAAACTTCTTTGATCTTTATTTTCCCAATAGAAAATAGGACCGGATATTTTGTAACGTTTCTTCCAAAGCTCAGACCCTTTGGATCTGTGAAAATTCATGTTGTTGTACAATTGCATGTCTTCTGTTCTGTTCTTTAGAGATATTGTAGGATGTTGCGCCACTGACAGTCTAGCTTTGAGTCCATAGACGCTGCCCGGTCAGTTTTCTGTCATCTTCTATGTATCTATGTACGTATCCAGCTACAATATCTATTATCTAGTTATCCGCTTAACTACATGGTGTCTATCTATTTACCATTCATCATTTATGTGTCTATCTGTCCATCTAGGTATCTAAACTATCACCTTCCTCCCCTTCCTTCTCCCTCCCCTCCCCCTTCCCCTTCCTCCTCTTCTTCTTCTTCCTCTTCTCCTCCTTCTTCTCCCCCTTCCTCCTCCTCCTCCTCTTCCTCCTCTTCCCCCTCTCCCTCCCCTTCTCCTTCTTCTTCTTCTCTCGTATTATCATCATCGTCTAGAAAATATTAAATGTTTTCCCTGTGATTCATCTGTTCCATGGGAGATCCTAAGTTTTGATCATTTTTGTTGTCTACCAGCATAATTTCCCATATTCCCAAACACCATATATGTATGTTAAAAAGCAAGTTTTTAGTCTGATAGGATATCGAAAGAAAGCAGCACAGGCTAATGAATACAGCACTTGATTTAGAGCCTGGAAAGATGCTGGGGAAAGCGGATATGATTTACCGTGTGAACCTCCAAGAGTCTCTGGAGGCCTCAGATCTCCCAAACAGAGTATAGTAATAGTCCTAGTCCCTACGCACTGATGCACACTGACCAAGACCGGCTCAGTCCTTCAGGAGAGATTTGTTGTTAAAGAGAAGGCATGATTCTGGATATTTTTCATTATTTCCTTAAAAGGAATGTATCTTCAACAATCATTTAAAAACAGATAAAATATGGTCCTAAAGATGAATAGATCTTTTCAAATTATATCAGTGCTGTCCAGAACATCTCCTCGTGGGTGAAAGACGTTATAAAATCAGATGCTAAACGTTAACCTAATAATGTTGTCATTCTTTGGAATAGGATTTAGGTAACTCAAGCCATAGGACACATGGAATATATTAATATGGCTTTAAAACCCTTTTAGCCTTAGTCTTGCCCTTAACATGCAGGAAAAGAAGAAGAGGAAGAAGGAGGAGGAGGAAAGGAAGAAGGCGAAGGGGAAGGAGTACAGGAAGGAGGTGAAGAAGGAGAAGCAGCAGCTTCTTACAAATCTGGCTGTTTTAAACACCACACTGTGCCATATCGATATCTTTCTGTATAGGTGCACTGAGGCCACAGCAGAACACAGCCTCATAAAATGACGTTGGCTAGTCTCTCCCTTGTGCTTAGTTTATTACAAAAATCAAATAAGTAAACAAACAAACAACAAAAAGAAAACAGATTATCCTGTTTCTTTTGGAACTTGGGAATGCAAGTAAGCCAATGATTTATTCCATATATATTAGATCTAAGGGCGAATGTCTGAGCCAAAGATCACAAGACTGGCTTGGAAGCAGGGTCCACAAGAACAGAAAGAATCCTAGAGGGATCATAAAAGCCAACTTAGGGTGTCAATTTTTCTCGAATACTGCTCCTTATTTTCTAGCTCCTCTGGATTCTCCCCCATCATTTAACCAGGAAGCTGGTCCTGAATTTTATTACATCGGAACAAATAGCAGAGATACTGGAAGGCTTTTTGGGTGGTATTCGAAAGTTCCAAGACTTAGAGGATTTGGGGAAGAGGTGAACCACGGAGAAAGGGATTTGCAGGAACAGAGGGAGACATGATCTCATACACAGTCTGAATCCCTTCCCTAGGTCGGAGAGGCCTTACTACATGAGTCTTACCTTGTAGGAAGCCGAGGCCATTTCCTATTACAGTAGAAAAAAAGCAGAATAACCATTATTCTTACTTCCCCTCAACTGTCAACTTGTGTCGGTAACATGACTTCTGCTTGGCGAATCTCCTGTTCCGATCTAGGATTTATAATGCAGGACAAGCGAGATGCAGGCATGGCCAGGGGAGGCTTTGCAAAGGCATCGGCGGCGGCAGCCTATGGGGAGGGGTAGTGATGCTCTCCCTGGTCCATTCCAGGCCCGGGCGCCTGCTTGTGCTTCTGGCTGTCTTCTCTCCTACCCGTCTTGCCCTCAGGACAGTCTGGCTCTACAGTACTCCAAGCTATTCTGTAACCTAACCAAATTTTTTTGGGCCCAAGTTAGCTGTTAATTTTGTGCCTTGAAACTCAACACCATGATGAAGACAGACACTAACAATGGGGGCTGTTAAAGAAGCACGTTCTGTTTCCATCCTGCCTACGCCTGAAGACAGGAGCTGCCTGAGTCGGTCCTCCACTGGACATTTCCATAATCCATCAGTTTGCAACGCTTTCCGTCTCAAAACCCTTCTGTGCCCTTAATGATTATTCAGGACAGCAAAGAATGCTTTCTTATGCCATTTGTATTTATTTAAATGTTTAGTGATTAAAAGTGAGAAATTATAAAATATGTATTATATTACTTGCTTACCAATGACGATACAATGTCATGACATGTTAGCACGAATAACACATTTTTCTAAAGAGTCAGTGAGTTTAGTGTCAACGGTTTCCCCAAATCTCTTTGTTGTCGGGCCAGACAGAAGAGAGCTGGATCCCCGTTTCTTCTCTGCACCAGCCTGTTCTTACCACTTACTGCATTAACATAGGTCCAAACAGAGACGAAGAATATCTTAACAGCCTTTTCAGATAATCCTGCACGTTCTCTTATGCCAGGACGTTGGAACTTGAACAGTGTTTGTTTCTTAAAGGTTAATGGCAGTGTGGCTTCGGGGCCCAGACCACTGAAACCACTGCGTTGATCCATCCCACATTCTGAAGGGACTGTTCATCCTGCGTGAGTTTGCAACACCAGGCATTCCTTGTTGGGACAATACTGGTTCATGGAGTTATCCGGATTTTCTACATGTCAACACATTTCATTATGTAGTGGTGAAAAACACCACACCTGTTCCTACCACCGCCCATCCTATTAGCAATATCCCTAAGTATCACAAAGCTATCATGTTAGCACGATGGACACAAGTTTTCCCTATTTCTGGTTATCACTTGAAAATTCCAGTGTTCTCATTGGTGACGATTACAGTCGGTTGTTTTTCCTGTAGTGACAGGCTTACTTTGTCCGTTTTCCAGAAAGGGTCCACCAGAGAGCCAGGTCTGAGCAAGCAGGTTGTCTCTCAGCCCTTCTTCGGTGTACAACGTGTCCCGTGACGAAAACAGCTGACTCAGCTCTGCTTGGACAAGTCAAACGCTGCCGAGGGCCCCTTGACATGAGCGTGGCAAGAAGCACACACTGCAGGCAACAGAGGGCTTTTTGCATGCATGACACGTACAGCCCAGAAGAGCAAAGAGATGTCACCCAAGAGTTGAAATCTAATAATATGAATTATATAGGCAGCTTCATCAAGGGTATTCTTAAGTGAAACTGGCACACGCGTGTGCACACTCACGACACACCCACTCAAGCCTGCCTGTGCACGTGCGTACACACACTAAAGTGCAAGGGCAGGGCATAAAGAACGCAGTGGCTACTAGAACACTCTGGTGCTGCTGCCTTGATTTATCCTGGGGCCAGTCATCTCACCACCATTGCTTAGTAACTTCAGTGCAAGCCTCAGCAAGGTGGGAAAAGCAAATCCCATCTTAATTTTATGAAGAAAACCGTTTTGAGCTCACTGATATCCTGCACCCCAAGGGTCCACCAAAGATCCTAGAAGCTGTGCTACACCTTCTTGTCTCTCCTTAAGCCTCAGACACCTCCCCTCTCCTCCTTCTCTGGTAGCCTGGTTCCACTGTAAACTTAGAAGCCATCTGCGAGGACGCTGCACCTGTGCCACGCGCCCATCACATCTCCCAGCCTACATGTGCCTGTGCCGTACTCTCGTCCCAGCGGAAAGATGCCTGGTTTCCTGCCTGAGACCAGTCCCTCCTTTTGGGCCCATCCTTGTCCACTCAAGTATGTCCCAGCAGCTCTTGCCCACAGTTGTCCTGCGTGGTCTGTCATTCCTACTGTGCTGATTTGTTCCTATCAGAATAAAATCAATGGGAGAGCATCTGCCTTCATCAAACTCGTCCTCCTTTAACCCACAGCTGCCTCCGGGAGCTGCGCCCTCTCCCTGCATCACAAATCCTCCCACAGCTTCCATCCTGCGCGCCCCCTCCTTCGAACCCATGGGAGGCAGGTGTTCTTCTCCACAGCTCCATCAAACAGATCCTGACAAGGTCACTGGGGACCTCCACATTACAAAGTCCCGTAGTTCACGCTCAGGCCTGAGTTCACTTGACTCTAGCAGAAGAAGGGAGGAGTAGTAATAACTGCTCTTCTTCAAAAAGATTCTGTCCCTTTTGTTTGGGGATGCAGGTAGCTTTTAGATTTGCATAGCCTGTAGTCTGCACCTGTTAGCTGTTGTGCTCATGACTCTCCCGTGCTTTCACTAGTACATTACCCACTGCCAGTGGTGTACGTCAGCCACAGGGGATCTACTTGGGGAAGCTTGGGTTTTGTTCCTGATTCTACAAGCTGCATATTTGACAATTTGCTTGCCCTCTTACACTGGGCTTCCTTCCTCCTGTTACGTTAAAAGTAAATATAACCATCGGCTAACTAACTAAGTTAATAATAAGAAGCAAAAAATAACAAAATACATGCCCGCTGCCAAGAAATGTACTATTTAATCTGATCAGCTAAAGGAAGAAAGAAATCCGTGACCCTAAGAACCATTGCAAGCTACTGCTGCTGCTGGGCGAGTACACACAGACGCACGCACACACGCATGCACACACACAACTCACACACGCATGCACACATGCAACTCACACACACGCACACACGCAACTCACACACACATGCACACACGCAACTCACACACATGCACACACACAACTCACACACACATGCACACACACAACGCAACTCACACACAAACACACACACAACTCACACACACATGCACACATGCAACTCACACACATGCACAATGCACACACAACTCACACACGCATGCACACGCAACTCACACACAAACACACGCAACTCACGCATGCACGCACACACACGCACACATGCACACACACGTACATACGCACACAACTCACACACAAACACACGCGCGCACACACAACTCACACACACGCACATGCAACTCACACACAAGCACACGCGCAACTCGCATACGCACACATGCATGTACACACACAAACACACACGCACACACACACAACTCACACACACGCGCACACACACGCCCCACACTAGACCACTAGGAACTGAGAATATGAAATAACTGGTGTATCAGGTAATCCAGCCCCTCCCCGTTGCGACCCCGCAGCAGCACTGACTGATTTCGCCCGTTAGGTCTTCTTCAGGCCAAGTGCGTGGAGCCATCGCGGGGCATGCGGAGTGGGAGAGCGCCGCTGTGTGCGTGCAGATGTCTGTGTCTTGCCTCCGGATGGACTCGGCAGCCAGTTTTCTGCGGTTACTTTTGGAATCGGTGCCAATGCTCATGAATGAGAGAAGACGACTGTGGAGAGGGATGCGTCTCCGCGATGGTTTCCTCTCACAGGACGGGAACCCTGTGATGTTGCAGTAAAAATGCCTCCTCCCGCTCACCTACCCACTGACAGTTCTGTGAGCTCATGAGCTTTTTCGAGGAATACGGATCATTCTCAACCTTATGGCAGTTGATTTAATTAGATCGGCACTTATTAGAAATTAGTTTCAGCGAAGTTAATGTTTGGCTTTTCACCCAGGGTATAAAGATGGAAAGAACTACGATAGCTAGTGTTTGCCGAAAACCCGGGCATGCTCGGAGCCTGCTTGCTGTTGACACAGGTCTTGAGCCTTCAAACACCTTGAAGAGGCCACGGATCCTGTT
The DNA here is from genome assembly GCA_003697995.1 of Taxidea taxus jeffersonii. Classification (NCBI taxonomy): domain Eukaryota; kingdom Metazoa; phylum Chordata; class Mammalia; order Carnivora; family Mustelidae; genus Taxidea; species Taxidea taxus. Next base: position 15,883 of record RCUC01163941.1, read on the forward strand.
TTTACTTTAGATGTAGGAAGTAGGAGGTTCGTGATCCTGGTGAGGTTTACGCAGTAAACTATACAGCTGAAGGTCAAATTTTGACCTTCCGAGTCCGTGCCCAATTTACATTCTTTCTAAAAGGAGGGGATGAGGTCAGAGGTCCTGGTGATGGAATGGAAATCGGCCTCGCCTCCCTGGACACAGGCCTCTCTGCCCTCCCAGACCGCACGTCCCCACTGTTTGCGGGCAGGTCACAGCCTTGTTCCGAGGCCTTTAAGAATCATCTCCTGGTAAAACCAAGGTCTGTGCTCCTACATGCTCTTGTTAAGATGTCATCATCCTTCGTGTGCAAGCAAGCACATGCAAACTCAGCCACGATCTTTTTTTTTTTTTTTCCAGTGAACCATACCCAGAGTTTAGATTGCTATATTTAACTCTTTTTGAAAACATGTCCTTCCTAAAAAATATAACTAACTAAATAAATAAAATTGACCCAGCATTCTGTCCATGTGTAAACACTACATAAACTTTGACTCTATTTCTTCATGTTATGAATGGTTTGCAACGTCATTGGGGGAGAAACACATAGAAGCACATAGGCTCCAACTTCGGTCAAAAATGCGGACTACTGGGGTGCCTGGGTGGCTCAGAAGGCTCACTGCCTTCGGCTCAACTTCGGCCTCTGCTTTGGTCTCAGGGTCCTGGGATTGAGCCCCACATTGGGCTCTCTGCTTGGCAGGGAGCCTGCTTCCCCCCTCTCTCTCTCTGCTCGCCTTTCTGCCTACTTGTGATCTCTCTCTGTCAAATAAATAAATAAAATCTTTCAAAAAATGCAGACTACCTCTCCTACTTGCCACTTATTTTGGATTTATATGTAAGGCACCTCCCCTCTATGGTTCTTCTAGAGGTATAATGAAGCTGTGTTTTATGTTCATGTTGAACTCTGTCGTTTGGATCACCATTGGGACAACAATGCTCATATTCGCAGGTAATGGATGAATTTTAGTCAATAAGAGAAAATTAACAAGTCAGATATTTAACAATAGAAAAATATACTTAAATAAGAAAATAAATATAATAGGGACACCTGGGTGGCTCAGAGAGTTAAGTGTCTGCCTTTGGCTCACGTTGTGATCTCAGGGTCCTGGGATCAAGCCCCACATCAGACTCCCTGCTCAGCGGGGGGGCCACTTCTCCCTCTCCCCCTCGCTGTCTTTCAAATAAATAAATAAAATCTTTAAAAAAATAAATAGAAAATATAAATACATATTCATTCATTTATATTTCATATGTATTTATATTTTTGTGACTTTTTGAGGTTTATTTATTAACTTGTTAAAAAGACACTCTACCCAATACTGAGTGTTGATAGAGATCACGATTTAGGCATTTCTGAGTTGAAACTTTCAAGAAAAAGATTTTTAGCTACACTGTATTTACCTTTATAAAAGTAAACTCTTTAAGGTTTAACTTTATTTGAAATACTCATATTTTCCCCAGAAAATCACTAGTACATCACTAGTACATATATATATATATATATATATATATAATTTTTTTTTTTCCCAAATTGAATTGCTAATCACAGCACAGAGAGATGAGGAAAGGCTGTCAGGAAGGCAAACCATGCCAGCTAGGGAACAGAGTATCTATCCGTTTGTGCTCGGGAGCCCACAAGAGGTGACCGTGTGAACTTCAGCTGGGGTCCGACAGGGACACACATGGGCTGTTAGCATTGCTGGATTGTTTGGTGCTGGTGAAACATATGACAGAGTGGGTAGATTTGGTCAAGGATGAAATTGAACGCCTTGGGACTCATGATCCGCCCTCAGTCACGAATCCTACAATTTTAAAAGACTCTCAACCATCTGGGGCCGCTGGGGGGAGGTGAGGGCTGATGGAGGCCAAGAGGACTTTATGCCTTCAGGCTTCTTTGCCCTTGGGAGAGAAGATGCTGGCGAAGAACTCTATCTACAGGAGGACGAATTCTCCCCCAGGAGGATTAGCGTTTCCGATAGACTTTGGAAGCATCCGGGGTGCACTTCCATTCACCATGTCAGACCACCCCCTTCTCCTCTCAGGCTTTAATGACCTCAACGCCTTGCATGAGCTAGTCAGATAACCCACCGGTCCCTCCACACAGTCTATTGATTGTTCTGTCGGTCATTCATTCAGTCATTCAACAGACGTTCGTTAATTTGTAAAACGTGTCTCCAGTACGTTTGAACATACGAAGACTTAAGTAGATCAAGTCATGCATCCTAAGGAGAAGAAAATCAGACTTCATCATTTAAAGGAAAGCACCTTTCAATAACTTAGAGCGACACGACTATGTTTGCTTATGCAATATAATTTCTCCTTAAATTTTAAAAAGATGCGTAATATAGACTTTACAGGAGGAAAGCACATGATTAGTTTCCAGAGTAAAAGCATCGTGGTAATATTGAAGCCATGTGGTATATAAGTAGACAACAGTCACAAACACGGCCAGGGGAAGAGCCAAAAAACAACACACACAATTATACTTGTCTCTTTAATATTCTGGGGCTCCCAATAGCAGAATCATCTGCTCTGTACCATCTGCCAGCTGCGGAGTGAGGGAAAGGACCACGTGCAGGTACCGTAATATACAATCTAATTAGTGTACGAAACCTTAATTTATTGGAGAAATTGTAAATATAAAAACAATTATAATTTAACAGATCCATTCCTCTGCCTCAGTAATGAACACTCTGCATGTGCTGGGTTATTATGCATGGTTTTCTTTTTTACATTATCCTGCAAGGTACCTTCCTTAATATATCACAGGGACAATGAAATTACACTCTGCTACCTGTCTACACACCTCTCTCACATTTGCAATCATAATCGGAATTCACTTGACAATGGAACCGCTTCATTGCAAATATGACTGGAATTGAAAAGTCTTATGCCCGTTTGGCATGATTCAGAGGAGAGCTTGACGACTCACCAGACATAAGACTCCTCAGATGACTTTTCAGCCCTCGAATAGAAAATTTAAAATCCTTTCTGTCCAGTGCCTGCTTTCTCTAGGTTCTTCCACCTGTTTTCTTCCACTGCCTCTTCTTTTTTTCTGTGTTTTCTGTTTATCCCACCCCCTCTTCCTCCTTCTCTTCCTTTTCCTCTTCTCTGTGAACCTGGACGGATGGCCATGTCTTCCAAGTGACTGAAAGTTATATCAAGAGGTGTAGCCCATTTAGTGGCCATCAATACCTCTGCTATCAATTCCTCAAGTTAAAGCCACCCTCCCGTGAAGCAGGGTGCCTTTAAGGTCTTTTATTTTTAAGATTTTATTTATCTATTTGTCAGAGACAGAGAGAGAGAGAGAGCACAAGCAGGGGAGAAGCAGACTCCCCACTGAGCAAGGACCTTCCCCAGGTTGGAGTCGACCCCAGGACCCTGGGATCATGATCTGAGCCAAAGGCAGATGCTTAACTGACTGAGCCACCCAGGCATCCCCAGAGGTTCCTTTAAAAGATGAGATAAAATCATTCAACATAGAGGTCGATTATTGGGAAAAATCCGATTACATGGGGGAAATTAAACTGGGGACTTTCATGTTGTAAATTCTAAACAGGCTCAAATAAAGGATAGACTGATGGATTAGACATAGATAGATGATAAAATAGCTCTAAAATTTGTTATTAATGAGCCAAAACTGACCTTGAAAGAGAAATATGGTGTGTGGGTTGGTCTCTGTTGCTTAAAGAACTTTCCCAGGTTTGTTCTCTCCCCACGGCTTCATGGACAACCTCACATGTCGCTAGGACAGGGGGGAGCCTACATGATTTGGCGTCATGGATTCAGGACATCCCTGGGTGGACACATGGTGCTTTCTCGGGGATGGCTTGAGCTGGGACTGCGGACTGACACTCTCTGTGTTCCCCTGGAGGGTTCTGACCCTGCCATTGTTTGGAGCCGCTCTGTCCTGGAGGTGGACATTTCAGGTTGATGGAGCCGGTGGTGTGTGACTTCTGGGACCAGTTCCTGATGTGAAGGAGCTCTCTGCGGCATCATAGCTCCCTCCACCCGGAAGCTACAGAGGAGAAATTTCCTTTGGCACTAGAGGCTTTAAAAAGTTTTTCGTCTTCCAGGAAAGAGGTTTTTTCCATTCCCTTGAACGAATAAAAATTATAAGTGAGAAGCTTAATACTGGCACTAGCAGGTTATCATCAAGGCGCAAGCTCCCACTACGCCAGTGCAGAGCCCCTCCCAGGCTGCGTTTCTGACTTTTTCTTTCCTGTGATCTCACTTTTCATTCCTGTTCGTTTAAATTGTATTGCTTGATTATATAATGCCTTTTTTAAAAGGACATATGGTATCCATTTATTTCCTTCTCACCTGTCTGAGGGTCTTTAACTTGTCACATCTGGAGCCAAGCGCCGGACCTACCTGCTCTGAAGTTCATGCTTCTGACTCTCAAAGGGCTCCTAAAAGCTGGGGAACAGGTGTGATCAGACAGGCATGAGCTCTGCTGCTAGGCACAGTGGACGTCAGCACAGGGCGATGGGGTGAGGGAGACCGGAGAGTGAGAGGCATCAGAAAGGAGGCTTGGACTAAATTGGAGGGGATAATAGGAATCACTCAGCAAGACCATCAGGGAGGGGTTTTGTAGGCAGAAGGTCCCCGAAGTGAAGGCAAGGTGACATGAGAGAATGTGTGAAGTCCAGGGACGGGGCCCGGGGGACAGTTCCATTGGATTCCAGAGCCAGGGAATCAGTGGCCGCTGACCTCCAAGCCAGGGAGTGGAAACGCCAGCAGGAAGTGCAGATTGTCAATTTCATTATGAAGAAAACCACTAAGAAATTTCAGGCAAGAGGTGACATCACTGCCTTTTCATGTTTGTGCTGTGTAAAAATAAAATAAAATCCATAAATGTCAGCCGAATTAAAGTGCGTTTTAAAATAACCCCACTGACATTTACTGCAGAATTTGCGGGCACACCCACACATATTCTTGCCACGAGGCGCCAGGCCCATGACTCAAGGTGGAGTGGCACCTGCTGCCCTCCTCAGAGGAGCGACCCAGATAACCTCTCTGCACACACCTTGCTTGTGTTTGTTGGGTGGTCGAGTCACACGAGCTTGGTTTTGCCCATCTTGGCTGAGTTTTCCAGAGCCCTTCAGAAGCTCTTCTTGCCATGTCTGATGGCGTGCAACGGCGTCTGGAGAAGGACCACATGTTGGTGCGGGACAATGATGCTCTCCTTGGAATGCCGTGTCTGCTGATGGGACACAGAGATTGACTTGATCATCTACAACAATATCATGGAAGGCCCCGTTCATTTTTCAAGGGGTTGGCAGCCTTTTGGCTCAAGTGCAATCCAGCTGCACAGGGAGGCAGAATCCATCAGAATGACGTCTATGGCAGGGCAGCACGCTGTTGGCCTGAGAGCACAGAGACGAGTGACCCTGGCCACTGAGAGCACAGGACATGTGCAAATCAGCACACACAGACACCGAGTGTGGGCCCTGGGGGGGCTGCTTCTGAGCTTGCACGCCCATGGCTCAGGAAGTGACGCATCCACGTACGTTTTGGACAGAAGTCTCTGTGCCTCTCTGCTCGGGCACCTGCATGGTTTCATTGTACTGAACTTGTTGCTTTCAGCTGAATTCACTGTGTGATCGAGGTTTTGTTTTGTGTTCTGTTTTGTTTTTGTTTGGTTTGGGTTTTTTAAGGACTTATTTATTTGTTTGAGAGACAGAGCGAGAGGGCATATGGAGGGGAGGGGCAGAGGGAGAAGGTAGAGAGAAACTCAAGCAGACTCCCCGCTGAGCGCAGAGCCCAGCTTTGGATCTCAGGACTCTGAGATCACAACCTCAGCCAAAACCAAGAGTCGGATGCTTAACCACCCAGCCTCCCCCTTGATGCAACTCTTACTGTGCCCTTGTCCTCCGTGTGAATGCTCTCCTGTTGGCTTGAGAGTACAGGCATGTGCATATCCACTCGCTTCATTCATTTGTTATTTTTGTCTATCAACACATAAATATTTATTGAGAAAACAGGCTTTACCAGGCTTGCCAGGCTTTGCTGGGCTCCAGGGATGTAAACGTGAATAGGACATAGTCCCGTTTAGGACCCACAAGCTAGTAAAGGCCAACAGGTGCAGGTCACCGTGCAGTAGGCTTCAAGGAGTGATGCGGCGTTGGAGGGAAGAAGGGCGTGTTGCCACCGTCGGGCTGGGAGAAGCTGCCTTCATCTGTTTCCATAACATCTGCGAGAGTGATTTCTCACAGAGCGAGTTAATCACAGGACCCTCGGGAGTTTTGCCAAGCTCCACGGGCTACCCTGTGAATGCCCAGCAAGGATGGGATGCTATCTGGTGAAGCAGTGAGTGGTTCTCAGCTGGGGTTATTTTGTAACCTCTCCCCATTTCCCTGCAACCAGGGACGCCTGGCAACACCTGGAGACATTCTGCTCGTCATCTCTGGGTGGGATTGCGACGCTGGGAGGTAGAGGCGGGGGACACTGTCAAATATCCCCGGTGCAGACCAGCTCCCACCACAAATAATTATCCTGGAACCTAAAATAGCAACATTGCCAACACGTAGCAGCTCCACCACAAAGTAACACCTTAGCTGGTTATGCCAGTCGGAGTGTACGGGCATATGCCAGTGAGATATGTTGCATCACGTGAAAGAAGTTTTCATTTAGATTTGCAATTTTTTCCTGTGTCCAGATCATCTCTTGGGTCCCAGATGAAGGGCTTTTTAATACTCTACCAGTGTTTTACTGTAGATGGACATTTCTTTTATTCCCCTAGGGTTCTTCCTACCCTGATAACAAACAAGGATTTTGTGGCCAGTCCTGCGGGCTTCCCGAGCCCTCGTCCACAGTGGTTGCTCCAGCTCGCCTCTCCCTTCTCTCCTTTCCCTGGCTGCCCTGTGCCTCTGGCCAAGTGCCGTCTGCCCACCGTCAGCAGTTGTCATTCTCGGCTGCTGCTCAGGACTGGCCGCTGCCCAGTCTCCACCCACCCCTGCCACCAAGCGGTCCTGATCCCTAACGCCAAGCTTAGATAACCTGGTCTTAGTGACGATAGTTCGCCGAGGGACTCCAAAGATGAGCTCTTTCTTGCAAATGTTTGTCTCCTTTTATGGACAGACAGCTCTAAGTTTCATGGAGCCTGAGCCTGCCTGACTCCATCCACTGCAACAGTGAATGCCTCTTTCACAGCCACACACTGCTTCGGGGTGAGATCACATGTAGCTCGTGTTCTGTTCCCAGTGGGAGCCCGTTGCCTTCCCAGGACAGGCTTCTCTAATGGTTGGGTGATTGGAAAACTCATTTCTTCATGCATGAGTAACCCAAGAGCTCAACTGACTGTTCAGCAGTTTATATAAAAAATGTTAAAAAAATATTGCTGTTCACATGAATAATTTGGTACTCCAGCCCCTTGTGAAAATCCAAACCTCATTCTGCTCTGATGTATCAAATGTTTGAAAGCAAAGACTCAGATTTGCCCTTCATCGTTATCCTTAATGGGTTGTGATTTATAGTATGTGCTTTATATCTTAGACATGATTATTTGATTCAATATAATAGTAACGTGGGGCGCCTGGGTGGCTCAGTAGGTTAAGCCTCTGCCTTCAGCTGAGGTCATGATCCCAGGGTCCTGGGATTGAACCCCGAGTCGGGCTCCTTGCTCAGCAGGGAGGCAGTCTCTCCTCCATCTGCGTCTCTCCCTGCTCACGCTCTCTCTAGCTCCCTCTCTCTCTCTCAAATAAGGAATTTTTAAAAAATATATAATAATAATGCTGATAATGGAGATGACTAACATTTACTAACCTCCTACTATGTGCCTTTCAGCAAAGGTTATGTGGTTTGTTACTTCTTGTCCTCATGAAACCCTCCAGGTAGACGTGCTTGTCTTCAGTCGGCTGACGGGGGGTCACTGCACCTTAGGAAAGGTGGTCTGTCTCTCACAGCCACATAATAATGGAAGAACTGGAATCAAATCCATTGCTGATATCCAGTGAAAGATTTGATAGGAATGAGCGTCATCTTTTTTCTTATTTTATCCTATAATAAATCATGTCCTGGGATCGAGCCCCGCATGGGGCTCTCTGCTTGGCAGGGAGCCTGCTTCCTCCTCTCTCTCTGCCTGCTTCTCTGCCTACTTGTGATCTCTCTCTGTCAAATAAATAAATAAAATCTTAAAAAAAAAACCCATGGCTAACTGAGATGTCATGTATCTTTATTGTGTTTTACAAATGCAGGAAGGGCATTCTGACCTACACACCGATTCTATAACTAGTCCCCCTTCCCCAGCTCCTTTCTTTGCATCTCGTACATACAGCCATAGTTTACAACTTTATCTTCTGTCATGATATATACACTCTTTTTCTATATAAAATTTATTGGAAAAATCCACATCACATTTAGAGATGCTGGATAGATTCTTTTTTTTCTTTTTGCAGTTTATGTAAATATTGCACATAGATGTTTGAACATTTAACAATGCCAGTATTTGTATAAAAATAGATTAACTGTGATTAACTTCTGACCCAAAGGCACTAGACTTACCTTGAATGTGCTCAGCATATTAACAAGAAATTCTGTCTTTGATGATTTAATTGCCCAGGCACCAACTTTGGGACAGAGAGAATAAGCTGGTTTTCTTGATGAGCATGTTTTGGACTTGAGTTCAGACTTCAGAGACGATATGCAGACACACCAGGCCCTTCCCCTTCTTGGCATTCAGGTGGGGCCCTCAGTATGCCAAGAGTCGTCTTCTGCTAAGCTGGAGTCGGGGCAGGCAGACCCGAGACGTTGCCCATCTCAGCAGCCTGGGTTATAAAACATGGTAGCACTTGAGTGAAGGACAGAAACTGTCATCACATACAACTCACTGGCCTGGCAACTGGAAATCCAGCTCCCGAACATCTGGTTACTTCCATCAGTTCTGAGGATCACCTCCCGTGGAAGAGGTCGGAAACAGTCACCCCTCCAGGCCCAGCCCAGCCTTCCGTTCCCACGCTGGACTCCACTCCTTCACATCTGCCCAGCACTGGGTGTCCAGTGAGGGTCCCACTGTCCAGGGAGGGTCATTCTCCCGTGGGCTCCACACTATTTAAAGATCAAATATGCACTATCGTACTTCACTGTCCCCTGCCCCATGCTTACGTCACGTGACAACTTATGATACGCAGCGACATGAAGGCCCCTGCAACCCTTTATAATTCACACTCCACAATTAGCCAGTCAGCGGGCTGCCGCCCTCCTATTCCCTCCCATGTCCTTAGGTCCCATGACAGCGGCTTGTCAGCCCTGATCATCCCGGCTTCTTACAGGCTTAGCCAGGGTCTCTGCTGCAATTACAGGTTGGAGCATTTCATCTCTAGACCCCCTGGGGCTGAAAGACAGAATGCCTGTTCCTAGAAAAGGCTGTGGAGTCCATCCTTCCATGCATGCTTCTAGAACATGCCATTAACTGGTCTGCATTTCTGAACAGCAGGATCATTCTACTCGTTGTGGCTCCTACAGGATGCCCTCTGAGCTCCACTTTTCCGAGATGTTCTTAAACCAAGTGTTTAGGCCACTTAGCTTTGATTTCATCTCCTTACAAAACGATGCAGTCGCTGCTTAGAGACCCTGCTCTCTGTCATTTCCTCCCGCAAGGCTCTACCACCTCTGGTCTCAGAAGAGCACCGTAAGGCCCTTGTGAAGATTCCTGGTGTCTTCCTGTTCCTGTTTCCCTCCAGCTTAGACCCCTACCATGCAGACTCAACGAGATGCAAGCCAGCACGGTGATTAGTTAACTGAAAAGTTAATAAACGGGGAGCCAGAAAACTGATGTGATACATCTTCAGTATTTCACTATTACACAAAAGATATAAATTTGTACTTGTTTACCAAAATTCGAATGTAGGGCCAAGAAGTTGTCTTTGTGCTTAAACCTGCTGGTTGAAGCTATGTGCCATGCTTCTTACATAAACTATTCACAGAATATTTCATCACCAGATCTGATTCTTTAAAATGGAATGCAAAACCATTTAAGGACATAATTCTTCGAGTTTCGTTGATTTTCCCCCAAGCTTTTATAGGTGTTTTGCTCACATTTAACTTACAGCTTTCTTTTCATTGTCATCTTTGGTTGGTTTCTTTGATGTTCTATGATATTACAGTTTAACGAAAACCCCTTCTGTAGGCAGGCTTGTGGATAAGAAGAGCTGCCTTTTGGTAAACCGGCAACTGCAGTGTCGAGGGCAGAAATGCCTGTGGGTGCCTGAGAGTCATCAGCAGGCTGGGAGAGCGGCAGGCTCCTGGTACCAGGATGATCTGTCGCTGGTGCCGAGATCCATGCTCCCTGGCAGATCACTTGAAGCTAGTTCAGGTCAAGGTTGGAATGGTACCTAGAATTCCCAGGATGCACTATGCTGCCATTGTGTTCATGCATTTCTTTCACCTGGAATACTCTATGTCACCTCCTTCATTGGCCAAACCTCTACCCATTCCTCAAGACTCAGAGACAACCATTGCTCTGCAAAGCCTCTAACACCCTGCCACCCACTCACCTCTCCTTGACCTCTAGAGACCTGTGCAGATCTTTCAGCCCTTATGTACATTTCAGCTAGATACAATGTATTGTATTTGATAGTCTCCCCTCACTAGGAAGGCTGGTACTCTTTCTGCCTTTTATCTCTCCATTCCGGGACCTAACACAGGGGCTGGCAGGTGGGGTGAATTCTGTGTCATTGAATCAGTGAATGGATGAGTATCCAACTCAATGGAGTCATTCTCCTACCTTAATGCTACTGTGACCACGGTTCTGCCCTGTCTGGTATGGTTTGCACAAACTACTTACAGTTACTAAAATTTGAAATAAGTTGACATAAAAATAAAACTTCAGTCCCTTGTTCCCATGAGTGGAATTTCAGATGCTCATGAGTCCCATTGTCTGCTGGTCTCCATTTCCACGGGCATGGATAGAGAGCATGTCTGTCCCTGCAGCACTTTCTAATGGGTGTTACCGCTTAGTCCTGCTGGCATCTCCACATTGAGAACGGTCCCTCTGCTACATCCCCTGAGGATCGGTAGTCCCCAGTTTTCTCCGCCTCAGCTTCATATAACACAGAGTTCCTTTCTTCAAACAATTGTGCTGATAAATTTTGTTCTTCCTATTGGTCTATGGCTCTGAGCTTTAACACATCTTTATGGAAAGTAGTTTGCTTTAACAGCTTTGATGTGGAAGGCTATTTGAGGTAAAGCCCGCAACGTGAGGTTTAAATCCCACTCGCGCAATCTCAATCGCAAACACCCTTATCCATGGTCATCCAGAATGTAATCACACACAGCTTCACAGCTGATGTCTCCCAGCACGAGGGCTCTGGTTTGGGATCACTCACAGAAATTTAACTGTTCCTGATGCTTCCATGAGAACCTAAGACAATTGGTCAAAGAGTTTTATAAAAATAGTCAGCTTTTAAGAAATGTTCTCTATATAGTGTCCTATCTGCTTCCCTCACCGTCCTCATTCACTGCCCTGTCCCCAAGACCACCGGTACGAGGAAGTAAAATCCCAGTTTCAGCCACATCCACATGCACTGTGCTTTGGAGCAGTGGGAAGCACCTTCCAGAACAGTCTCTGCTCGAGAGGTGGGTCCTTGTAGTGGTCATTTCTAAGGAGCTGAAAACTGAGTCAGTGATAGGTCATTCTTTGCACCAAAGTCACAGAGATTGTGTTTATTCCACTTACATCAGTTCATATTCAGTAATTTAAACCATATTCAGTCATCTCCTATGTCCTAACTTATATTGATTTATGACTGAGTGTTCGGAGGTAATAGCTCTGACATAATTCACATTGTTCTCCTTTTAAGTTTCTCTCTCCTGTCAAGTCTATCCTGTGTTCACAAAACAAAACAAAAAACCAAACCAAAACAAACAAAACTATAAGTCAATATTAAAAAGCCAACAATGAACTAAATATTTTTTAAAAACTATATTTTTAGGGATGTGTATTCCTCATAAGTTTTACTTACCTTTACACCAACTGGTTCTGTAAGATGGGATCTGTAGGCAGTTTCGTGGATTCCTAGAGTAGGAAGAGATGGGGGGTCAGCAGCCGGCTCACCTTCCCCTGCCTCCTTGCTCACACCACCACCTTCTCCTCCATTCCTGTCGCTCGCCCAGTAGGGTCTCCTAGGTCCCTTCCCCCTCCTTCCTGTGCTCCTTGCTACTGAAATGAGTAATATTTGCCACGTTTTGCTTATCCACTCATCCGTCAATGGACAAGGGCACCGGGTCCATGTTTCAGCTATGGTGAATCACACTGTGAAAAGGGGTGTACACATATCTGTCCAAGTCCTGGCTTTCAGAGCTGTGGGGCATGTACCCTAAAGTGCAATCACTAGACCAGATGACAGTTCTCAGGGGACCTTTTCGAGGAACCGCTTTTCTGTTTCCCGTAGTAGCTACATCATTTTAAATTCCCACCAGCAATGCGCAGGGGTTCCAATGTCTCCACATCTTTTTGTCTGTTTGTTTGTTTTGATAACATTCATCCTAATGGCTGTGAAATGATACCTCCTCATGGTTTTGATTTTCATGAATATTTATTTATTTATATTGAGAGAGAGAGAGAGAGAGAGTGCGTGCATTCAAGCAGGGTGGGAGGCAAAGGGGGAAAGGGGGAGGGAGAGAGAGCAAGACCCCAAGCAGGCTCTATGTCCAGGACAGAGCCCGACTTGGGGCTTGATCTCACCCCAAGTAATGACTTGAGCTGAAATCAAGAGTTGGAAGCTTAACTGACTGAGCCACCCAGGTGCCCCAGTTTTCATGAACTTTTAAAGACTCCTCATATCTTGAGGACACTGGTCCTTGGCCTGCTCTTCCCACTTGTCTCCATCTTGTCTCTCAGGGCTCACTGACTCTTCCTTTCTCCTCTCTGCTCAACCTCTCCAGCATGACCACCTCTTGGTTCACCGGCTCCTGTCTTGATTCTCTAGGACCTTGCTAGCATAGTTCTATTCCCTTTCCTGGGCGGGGGGCATCTTTGGACCTGTCATTTGGTAGGAACAACCACTCTTGTTCATTGAATAGACCTCCTGTGCACCCACCAGCCCTGCTATTGAATCTGACAGCGAGATTGGTACACTGAGTCCCAGACATGACACATATGGAAAGGATATCAGGGTTTTAATCACAACAACACTGAATACAATGTCAAACACAGCAAATTGTACTAGATACCCACAAAGTTTTCAGTATTTATTGAATAGATAATTATTTTATTTGTAATGCCCATTGAAAATTAGGTCACATTTCACCCATTTTAGAGGCAAAGAGAAAAGAAAACCCTTTTTAATGGTTCTCACTATGAATTGCTGCAGGAGGAATTAGCCATCAATTTGAGCATTATACATAAAACAGCAATAAATATGATATTCACAATCTGAAATGAGCTTCATCAGCCATTTACAAAGAACACCCAGTTTATTTAATGGGGTTGTATTAATACATTGCTGTGACGATAATGGCTCCAGACTGCTCATTTTAATGAGGGGACTGCCACTGGGTAGACACTCAGTCTACTTTCATGACCCTACTGAGAAGATGGAATATTTGGGTTTTTTTTCTTCCTCATATGGAATAAAATAAATAGTCAGAAACCTCCTTGCTGAAAGGTGTTGGATATGATTTACTTGGAGAGTCAAATCATGCATATCTGCCCATGTTTATTTATGAAACTCAATGTACTGCGAGCAGACTGAGCTCTCGACTTTCCAGCAGACCCGGGACCTGCGGGTGGGGGGTCGGTGAGCGAATCAGTGCTATGAGACCACTCACACCCCGAGTCAGGTACCTGTGAGCAGTTTGCTCCCTCCACCCTTCTGAGTGCCCCATAGACCCTTCCAGAGACTCTGTCTTCATAGACGCCAGACGTTGCTACCAGAGTTCTCCTTATTCACCAGAAAATATTACCAACTGAGCAGCTCCCCCAAATTATTCTGAAGTGCATCTTAAGGATTCAAGAATTCTTTGGAATCTGATTAATGACAAGGATTTGGATTTTCTTCCCCAGAGTTATGCAGGCTGGCGCTCGAAAGGCAGAAGACATCTCGTTGGGTAATCTTTCAATAACCAGTGAGGAGTCTGTTCCCTGAACAAAGGTTGGTTTTGACTCACTCTTTGCTCAGCCTCATCTCCATATCATCTGACTCCAGTGTCTTCCGAAAACGCCATCTCATCACACCAGATTTACTCTGGAGGGAAAAAAATTAGTTATTTTCAATTTTTGGAGGGACAGCCTCCAGAATGGGGAGAATATATTTCGAAGCTACACCATCTTTGGTATTCTGTTATACACACCTCCCAACTGGTCTCCCAATTTCTCATTTCCTCTCTGTGACTCAGAATGATCTTCTTGTCATACAAAGTGTTCCCATTATTCCTTTCCAGCTTCCTCCCTGTCCTGTCCAAAGCCCCTCGATGACTCTCATTGATCGACATCACAATCTACACTGCTTGCCATGGTCTCTGAGGGTCTGCTGGACCTGGCCCCTTCCCACTTCTCCAGTTACTTCTGACCACGGAAATAAGCTTGTCATTACCACCCCACCACCCCACCTCAGGACATGTTTTCTCGTGAGTGCTCAGCTGAAACTCCCTTGTTCACTTATTTCTTGGTTGTTCCATCCCTGCCTGGAGGGCATCATTTACAGCTAATGTCCAGAGTAGCACCTGATGCCTGGTGGGGAATCAGTAAATTTTTGTTAGAAGTGGATACACGAATTCAAGACTGACTAGGGATTTAGGATGGCTCGGCTTGCAGCATCTCAGTGCCTAGAGAGGGAGCAGGAGTTAACCAATCTCTCAGATGTCCCTTAGTATCTGCCTTTGGAATTAGATGGCGGACATGCATGCTTTCTCACCTTTTCGGTCTCTGAGCTCAAGGCCTTACATGTACTAGAGCAGTAGCCTTAGTTGACACCAATTTGCTGTTTGAGCTCCAAGCCACAACCAATGATTCAGGGAGATGATTCCACCTGCCCTTTCCTCAGCCTTTATCCTGCAGGTGTTGCAGGAGGGACCATCAGCTTTTCTCTGGTTGCACATCAGCGGTCTGGGCTGTGCTCGGATCCCTGCAGCAACCCCAGCCTGCTGACCGGTGTGGGCAGTGTGAGGAAAAAGAGCCAGGCTCCAGCAGCTCTGACAGATTTCTAGCACAGCACCCTGGACCACCTCGGGTCTCATGTGCTCACATGGAATCCCTTCTATGCTTGGGAAAGATATATTTTTTTAAATAAGTTAAGAAGAAAGTGGAATTGTAAAAATAAAACGTTTTATGAAAGCCTGTGTTGAGCACAACATGCCAAGAGTAAGGGAGGCCAAAAAGAGGCAGAGAGGGTGGCCAGAGCCTGCCCCTCCCTGAGGAGTGACTGATGGCAGGCGGGTCTGCTGGCCGTGGCTGGCAGGCAGCTTTCCTGGGCTCTGGGCAGAAACCACTGAGCAGACATGTGATTGGTTCACAAGCATTGCTTTTCCACAGTAAGGAGAGATAGTTCTCATATTAGCTTTCCAAGCCCTTTGGCCATGTCCTCTATTAGGCCAGAGCTCATTTCTACAAATGCAGATGGGAAAACTCAGGTTCTCATAAGACCAATAAGAGATCCTAGACCTCGTTCTGTGACCCATAACTTTCTTGTACTTGCTAGAGGACATCCACTACTGTCGACTACCCTGTGTCTCCATGGGCTGCTCTCAGAGCAGATGTGGGCGTGGGTGATGGGGCAGCGGATACCGCACAGTTTGATCCTGGAACCTGTTTCACCAGAGACACCCGCTGCTTCCCCTGTAATATTAGCTCGTGGTGTCTCTCAGGTTGCTATGTGCTTTTTGTTTTGTTTTGTTTCTAATTTTATTTTGAGTTTTCCTGGATGTTGAATCACGCGAGGATGCTGACCACGGGGGCTCTCAGAGCAGGTATGGGAGAGGGGCCCCACTGCAGCTTAGTGAGTCATGAGTGGGGATATGGTGACGGATCTGCAGTGACAGAGACAATATTCAGGATTCACTAGACCATCCTGAGCTGATCGGGATCTATGGCTGTCCTATAACCATAGACTAGAGACTCCACCCTGGGGCACGGGACAATTACCTGCAGGATTTTGATGTGAGCAGAAGGGAAACAGTTTAGGACCACTGCATTTGATAACAACAAGGGTGGCTCTTCAGAAAACTGTGTGTCCGGGGTCAGACTGCCTCAGGCTATACTCCACGGGACCACTTTACAAACCGTGCCTTCATTTTGAACTCTGGGGCCAGAGTCACACTGCTGGTGGCATCCCTCCCTCACACCGGGATGCGAGGGGTGGAGTGGAGCAGCCCTTCCCGGTGTTGGAGAAGCTCAGGGCCTAGCACGTGTCGAGAGTTCAGAAAATGCCCGTGTCTCCTCTATTCCTCCCTGTGCCCGACACTTCTGCACACCGTTCAACGATTCACCCAGTTGGTCCCTATCCCTCTGGCGTCTGGAGAATGCCCTGGGGTATCACTGACCTGTGCTATTTTCCTAGCATCCTGATTTGTTTCCAGCCTTCAGTTTGACCTTCTCAGATCTGTTGTAGCTGCTCTCACTGCTCAACACCCTCAAATTCAAGTTCCTTCATCTCTCACTTGTGTAACCCCCTTTGCTCTCAGTGGCCCCCATGAACATGTGAAATCAGCATGGCGTGGAGACCACTCCCTCTGGCTCCCTGTGCCCCTGTGGCCCATGTGGGGCCCTCGCTGTCAGTTCTGACCAGGCCGTCCTGTTTGTTCTTTAGGCTCCACAGGAAGACAGACATATCCTGCACGGTAAAACTTGGGTTCTCTTTCCTCTGCGCCCCCTCTTCCTCTCCTGACCCCCCAAGCCTACCTGGAAAGCACCATTCTGTCTCTTACCTTGATGGTGGGGACAATTTTTTTTGAGACACAACTCAAAAACATACACAGATCACTGAGAGACTTGAATGAACGATTTGGGATGATTCTCGTAGCATGTGTTGCTACACGAGTGTAGAACGAAATCCCATCTGGGGGCGGGGTCAGGTGGGGAGGGAACATGGAGCTGACCTCACTTGCTGTGTCCCTGGAGCCCTCTTATTGTATTCCATCCTCTGCTGCCTGGTATTCTTCTCATTGTCTTTTACTGCTCTTTATCTTTTCATAAGTTACTGGCTAAGAAGTCAGACTATCAAGTTTATTTTCAATTATTACAAGTATTTCTTCAGTGTCTACTATGCACTCATATTGAGGATAAATGCACGAACAAAAATATTACAAAGCATTGCTTCATGGAACTTGCATGCAGTCAGAGGTCTGTGCGTTGAGAATGCTTGACTTTGCTTTGGAGAAGGAGCAAAAATATTTATGGGCAAAATCCATGACCTTGAGTGACCTTGTAATATTTATTGCTGTGGCTCAGAGTTCTTGTTTGACTTATTTCTTCATTCTCTTTTTTATTCTTATTGAAAAAGATTGCCAACTTGCTGATCTCTCCCTAATCACAGTGACAGCAAACAAACTCTGGCATTCCAGGGCCTCAGAACCACAGAGCTTTGTGTCTTGTTCATATCCCCGTCCACTGAAGGTCACTGTCCCTCCTGTGAGTCCTCTGAGAAGAAGGGTCCGAAGGTGGTTCTGTCGACAGTGAAGTCACCTGGAGGGCTTGGCTCCAGAGGATACGACACAGGCTAACCCTGTGAGTGACCGACAGTTTTGGCTCACGTCCCATTAGCCTGACCCTCATTTCATGGATTCAACCTAAGTGACATGGTCTCGGGAGGCCAAGGACACATGGGTACTTGGTGAGCACTAACAGTCATAATACTAAGGTGTTGTGGACTTGTAGAAGAAGAAATTATTAAGTACGTGTTTTGTAGGTTATGGCAGTACCAGATGCTACTGGGAGCAAGAGACAAAATTAAAGAGAAGAAGGTAGAACTATCTCAGCCTCTGCCACTGAGCCGTGGTATGGTGGCTGGGCCATAGGACAGTTTGGGCTTTCCATTTTCTCATCAGTAAAAAGGTGATATTGGACTTAATTAGCTGTGGGAGCCATTTTTGCTTTAAAATTCTCCTTTTTAGGAGCTGGGAACTCAACTGAAAAAGTAAGATGAAAGAAAACAATATTGCTTTAAGACATTTAGAATTCTTAAATGAAGATATGATCAGAACAGAACTGTTTTCACCAGCTGGTGAGGCAGCATTTATTAGAAACAGAAGGGCCCTCTGCCTCCTACAAGCAAGTCACAATGGTGACTTGTACATGTTAACAATATTTCATAGTCTCATGTTTCAGCTTTTGTGTGTTCCCATGCCTTGACTTCTCTTATACTTGCACATAGAATGACATTCTTCATTGGGAATGCACGCAATTTCTTTCAAACAAGGAAGTGTAGCTTAGGGGAGAAGTAACTATTCTCTGTGTGTGTGTGTGTGTGTGTGTGTGTGTGAGAGAGAGAGAGAGAGAGAGAGGAGGAAATGCCAGGCAGTAAATATTTGAATGAAAACTCCAGGCTTTGCACTGAGTACATCTTTGTCAACTACTCATCTTTGTAGTTTTTGTGCAAAAGCAGCCATAGACGACATGTAAATAATTGACCATGGTTGTGTTCCAATAAATCCTTATTTACAAAAACAGGATATGGGCCGGATTTGACTGTAGTTTGCAGACCTCTGACCTAGGGTCACGGGTTTAGAGTGAATTTTTCCACTTTTGTCTGTCTAGCTAATACTAAGCTATGTCCACCCTAGTTCTGTGTATTACTAGTGAAATATTTCTTTTTAGGATGATCGTCACATAGTGTCTTAGATGTTCTTTAGAGTGATTTGTTAATGAGTCTATCTTCTATTGCTCTGCAACAAAATAGGGGCTTAAAAAATGAACATTTATTATCTTACAGCTTCCATGGTCAGGAAATGCAGTGAGCATCGGTTCGCTCTCAGGGCTCAGGGTCTCCGATAAGATGCAATCAAAGTGTCCTCTCAGGGTTCATCTGGGGTGGGCTTGCCTTCTAAGATCTTCCAGTGGTTGTTGGCAGGATCCAGTTCCTGGAGAACCACCGGGTAGAGACTGCAGCGCCTTGCCACTCGGGCCTCTCTGGAGCAGTTCGTTTCCACAGGAGGACCGGCTTCGTTTCTGCCATCAAGTGGAGCCAGGGCAAGACACGGGTCTCACTCAGTGAGGGAGGGGCAGCTTGCTGCTCTTGCCATCATCTGGTGGCTGGGGGCCATACTAGAGGAGAGAGGTGAGCACCAGAAGCTGAGGATCGTTGGACACTTTCATCGAGTGCCCTGCCGCAAGGACCGACAACCAGGACCAACCTATTCGAGGCAGTTTAAAGCAAGGGCTCTTCTGCTGGATGAATGATTCATGGGCCAAGTTTGTGGAACTCCTAGAGGTAGGAGTGATGAGTCATTTTTATAATGGAATTTCTGTTGGTAAGGATTCTTTGGATACACAGATTAACATGGCTGCGTGCACCTCTATGGTGCACAGGTTAACACGACTGCGTGTGCCTCTATGGTAAACAGATTAACACGGCTGCGTGTGCCTCTATGGTGCACAGATTAACAGGGCTGCGTGTGCCTCTATGGTACACAGATTAACAGGGCTGCGTGTGCCTCTATGGTGCACAGATTAACACGGCTGCGTGTGCCTCTACAGTAAACAGATTAACACGGCTGCGTGTGCCTCTATGGTGCACAGATTAACAGGGCTGCATGTGCCTCTATGGTGCACAGATTAACACAGCTGCGTGTGCCTCTATGGTGCACAGATTAACACGGCTGCGTGTGCCTCGATGGTGCACACAGCATTACGAGCAATTATACAAACACCAGTACATGCTGCAAACACAAGGCGACCCTCTTACCTCAGCTGATCAATTTCAACAGCGTGCCAGGTGGAACTCAGGCCGTGTGAAAAATGGATTCTTTACTATCTTTTTGGTAATAAGGGACGCTCTGTCCTTAGATGAATAAACAGAAGAACATCAGAAAATAAAGCTAAGGAAGGGGGAAAACAAAACAAACCAAAACCCAAAAGGTAACAGAACTCTTGTAGCCAGATTGTGAGATAAAACCAATCTTAAACAGTTTGCAAAACAGGGGCATTTCATCATCTTTTATTTATGGAATTTCATGATGAGTGGGATGCTCGTATGCCGTGCACTAAAAGAAACCATGAACTCGGCCCTCGGGAACATCTGGGCCATGAACCAGAAAGTAGTAGGTGAACTAGTGGCCCCAGCTGAAGCTGTAGCAGTCTGGGTGCTAACCGGCTGGGCATGTGTGGTCGTCATTTCCCGTTCACCTCCAGACCCTGCCGGGACCAATCCAGGGTGCAGAAGACACGAGGCACTATGAATAAAAGTCCCTATTTCTGCTATCATTGCCCACTAATGTGGAGACAATGCTTATTTCCCTTAGACCCTGGAGGAACACATTTTCTCAGACAGTGCTGTGGCACCTGTTAAATCATTCAGCGTCAGAAAGGTTAAATAGTCATCTCTGGTTTGCATTGTACTAATACGCCTCCCAGAGTCTGCTTCTCCAGGCGGGATTGTCTCCCACACACTGGCTGATGGAGGCTTTGGAAATCTGGAAGTTATCCTCACGACAGCAACGTTTTCTTTGTCCAAAGATCTGCAGCCGGTCACAGAGGCTGATTCCTGGTGCTGGTCAGAGTCTGTTGCAAATCAGAGTCTGTTGCATGTCACAGGCAAGGTACAGGCTCCCTCAGGGTCTGAGGTCGCATGGTGCCCGCAACACCCAGGGACTGAGCATTTCACTTTAGCAAAATGGGGAAGAAAGTCGGGAAACAAGTACCACATGAACTCAGGGCCTTCGGTAGTACCTTGTTGATGGTACTCTCTGTCCATCTTTGCTCTCTCTGGCCCCTGCTTAGCAATCCCAGGGTCCATGGGTGCTCCTCTCCCTCACTTTTTATGACCCCAGAACAGAGCACTCATTTCATTCCTTCTCACGCACTCTTGGATTTCTCAGCTCCCGCTCTCTTCCAGGAATGTACTCCTGTTCTCTCTTGAAAACAGTCGACTTATAGTCAGCCCTGAGAGGTTGGCTTGAATCTCCCTTCTAGAAAGTCTTTCCCCATATATTTTCTCTTCCCAGGTCTCCTAAAACATGTGCTGCTTCTGCTGTCCTTCCATATGATTCCTAAGCATTTATGCACACATCTAACCCAGTAGACTTGCTTCTAGAGACAAGAACTTTTCTATTGGTCTCTGTCCGCCAATCCTGGAACAGAGTGGAATGAACAAATTGTTGAGTGAATGAACTCATTAATACAGTCAGGAGAAATCCCATAAGAGAATGACACAGAAAAGCAGCATTAATAGCAATAATGATGATGGTGATGATGATGACGATGATGAAGATGATGATGGTGGTGGTGGTGGTGATGATGATGGTGATGATGGTGATTGATGATGATGGTGATGATGATGATGGTGATGGTGATGATGATGGTGATGATGATGATGGTGATGATGATGATGGTGATGGTGATGATGATGGTGGTGATGATGGTGATGATGATGATGGTGATGATGATGATGGTGATGATGATGGTGATGGTGATGATGGTGATGGTGATGGTGGTGATGATGGTGATTATGATGATGGTGATGATGATGGTGGTGATGATGATGGTGATGATGTTGATGATGGTGATGGTGATGGTGGTGATGATGGTGATGATGATGATGATGATGGTGATGATGATGATGATGATGGTGATGATGGTGATGATGATGGTATTGAGTAACAGTGGTGAAAACATGTGAGAAATTTTACCAAGGATATAAGACCACATACATTTATGTTGTAATTTTGTTGCAGAGAGAGAGTTTGCCGGTGTGGCAGCCAGTGTAGTTACTCACCAGTGCACCATTGAGGTTAAGTGCAGTGTGTCAGGCCCTAAGGAGATGGAGAGCCACACTTACAACCAGAAGACATCCCTGCACCAGCCCTCAGGCATGCTTCCTCCTTCCTTACTCTTACCCTCGGTTTGCTTTTTGCTCTGATGCCCATGTCTTCCAGCATTATCATCAGGTTGGGATGCACAGGAAGGGGCCGGTGGACTTGATCAGAGCTTGGGGGCAGGAGCCCAGTACAGTGGACTCTGCTCCAAGCGTCCTTGGAAGGTGGGTCTGGCCTCTGTCTTCTCATGACTGAGAGGACAAGGTGAGGAATGACTCATCGTAAAAGAGAAGGTGTCTCAAGGCAGAGCTCTTGGCACTTAGACCCTCTTAGACCTTTTCCCTGCTCATCACTCTGGATGCAGGAAGGTCTGCTAGTGGGGGAGTGGGAATGGCCAGACAGCCAGGGGCGCCCTCATGGGTTGTCAGGAGCATTTAAGTGAGTTACTTATGGGAAGCTTGTCCTCAGACCTGCTAAGCAACCTGCCCATGGTCACACTCTGAGTGCTAGCCCTCCCCACCGTCTACATACAAACACGCCTAAATGAGGCCAGGGTGGCTGGTTAGGAGAACCAGGCATGGGGTGCCATTGTTCTGTCCTGATTTTGGTCACCTACCCCTTGGAGCCTTATCCTTCTCAGGTTTTGAATGAAATGATTAAAGTAGAAGGTCCCTGGGTTCTAATGGGCAGTGATTCTCTGGTGGTCTCTATGCTGACATGGCCATGGGCAGGAGCAGGATTGTGGTGGGTCTTTAGAAAGGTGGTCAAATTCCAGAGCCTGTGGAAGGCCATAGAAATCAGGTTTCCCTGGGTGCTCCCCTTAGAAAATACAGTTTTGGCCAAATCCTCCACAACTCAATGTATGGCCACATGTCACCTCCCTCACACCCAGAAGGCCCCGTGGCTCTCCAGGCCTCTCACCATGCTCCATTTTCCCTTTTATTTCCCTTCAGGCCCATCCTCCTGGCAGAGGAAGGAGGGCATACCCAGGATGTGGTGAGCTCCCAAGCGTAGGTAGGCATTAGGAGACATAGAAGCTCCACAAGCTAATCTCTGGTAGGTTTTGGTGATGGCATAAGTCAGGAGGGTCAGAGCAGATGGGCAGGACAAAGGCTCCTTCACAGAGCTTAGAGCTCACTCCATAGAGTTTCTAAGGATAGATCACTCATTTAGGGACATTCTCTAAATGTCATCGCTGTATCTTTGGAAATGCATCTGCGTAGAAATACATAATAGTTAGTATATTGGTTCATCTTAGAAGGGTTTTGTTTTGTTTTATTCTGTATTGAACATACACCATGCTGTCTGGGAACGCTGGAACCCATTCTAGTTTTAAAGCATGTATTTACATATGGTATTATTTGAAGGACAGATGTCATGACTACCAAACCTGATAAAAAGATAATTAAAAAGGTATTTTATTTTGCTATCCATAAAAAACACTTTCACCCTGAGATATACTCTTAGCAATGCATCACATTATTGAGTCTAATAACTTCACAGAAAATATTCATTCAGAACAGAAGAGAATAGGGAATATACGTTTAAAACTTAAAGGAAAAAATCCTTTCAGTTAAAGAAATGACCTTTCCCCTACCTCTTTTCAACGGTCTGCTGTCATCAAACTACTTGCACGAGTGCAGTCACACCCACATGCCTACACACACTCCATAACCCATTGAAATAAATGAGCAATCCTGGCTACTTTCAGGCCATTTTTTGAGGGAGAACCAACATGGTTTCTGAAGTGAACACAGCGAGAGATTTTCTCCAGTCCATCTGCTACTGACCGTTCATTCTTAGTGGCCATATCCATCCCTCTTCCTGACTGGGATCAATGGCCTGTGACAAAAATTAAATGCTGTCTTCAGCCTCCAGATTGAGTGATTTCAGGTCTTTTTCTCTGGAGAGCACCTGCATGGCCGCTCCCTGACCTTGAATTTCAGGCTTCCAGGCTTGTCGGTGGAGCACCAAGGGGGGAATGCATTGCCCTCTTGCTCTGGCATCCCCTGGCTTCCCTCCCCCACAACCCCTTTCCTCCTGCAGAAGTACCTCAGAATATATGGAGAATATCACATCAGAAAGCTGCCTGGATCATATTATTCTGGGATGTCATTTCTGTCTTATATTCTTGGGTTCCCATTCCGGTTCTATCACGAGCTACGATTGTCTGGGGAAAAAAATAACTTCACTCTAATGCGAGGTTGTTATATGAAATTAGTCATGTCGGATTAGGGTCCAGCTCAATTCTGAAATGCAAACCTTTAACCTCTTTTGTTAATGTTAAAAAAAAAAGACAGAACACCCTCCAATATATTACATAACAAATGTGTTCAATGACAGTCGTTATTTCTCAGGCTAGCAAATGAATACATCTATGCTTTCATGGATTAAAAACTGTGTTAAATACTTTATGTCCTTGGGTTAAGGAAATCTTGAGACTTGCTTTGTTTCAGTTGTTTCTTTACGCTGATGCCCAAGCAGTCTACCTTAGCTCTGTACAGGAGACGCTGCTGGAGTTCCGGAACGTGGGTTGACTTCAATTTGCCATTAGGCAGCAGTCAAGGCACCTAAGTTACGGAAGTGCTACATGTTATTTACGTCAATTTCAGCTTTAAGGGACATTTCAGAGACAATATTAATCTTGCCAACAGCCTGTAACAACTTCTATTGAGAAACATCCTGAAATTACATTGACTCATTTAAATTAACTGCTCTTGACTAATTTTGTCTAGTTTTACATATCAATACCTCTAATGTTGTTGCATAAATGCACCAAAGTCATTCCCAGTTCTACTATGGGAAATGAGTACATTTTATTGGAAGTTCTTGTATAAACAAGGAATAACATGCACATCGGTGTCAGAACCAAAACCCTACGGTTGACTTCTGCCCCACTGCTGACTAGCTCTGAGGACCAGCCCAAAGGGCTGAGGCCCGCATTGAAACTGAACTGCTAAAACTTCAGGACAGAAATATCAGTGGCTCACAGAGTGAAGGTCAAAAATCAGTAGACCAAGCAAAACCTTAATTTCATTTCTAGTGTGTTCTTTAATCAATGGCATGGATTCAGTTCTCAAGCCACATTTTCAAAGGCCCATTTTTACCTAAGGCCTGGTTCAAAATGCTCAATCAATAATCATTTAAATGTGCAGCTAATCTCAACAAGATAGTGATCTCACTTTTGAGTCAGCATTTGGGTGATAGGAAAAACTGATAGTTGTAATTGGTTTGCAATTTGAAAAATCAATCTTTGCTGCAAGTTCCTTTTTTTAACATTGAGAAGAATTAAATGGACTTAATATGAAGGAGCATCTCCTTCATATTAACTTCAGCTCTCTTGGATATCCATCACACTAACTCTTACTTTCCATCCGTAGGATGTTCAGAAAATACTCAGATGGACAGACTCTTGCTCTTATAACATCTGGACACAGCCATAGAGGCCCTTTGCTCTGGGTCACCACACTTGACTCAGATTACTGCTAATATATACATATATATTATGTATATCTATGTTAATATAATATATATATTTCAAATATACATAGCAAGATATACCATGGGGACAAGGATGGGGAAGGAGACCCAAAATGTATAAACCATTCAAATACAAATCTTAACAATTTTATGTGAAGATAATAAATATTTTTATCATTTGAATCCTTTAAGATACCTGCAGAAAAGTCAAGATTTTTGAAAGCTAATATTAAGAGCATTATTTGCTTAATGACTATAGAAGGAAACACAATATAGTGGGTGGGCTGATAGCATGGGTGGGGAGTGCACATCGGTGTCAGCACCAAAACCCTACGGTTGACTTCTGCCCCACTGCTGACTAGCTCTGAGGACTGGCCCAAATGGCTGAGGCCCACATTAGAATGTTCCTGGTGTATCCCAGCATCTCCTGGACTGGGAGAGTCCCTGACATACGGCAGGTAGTCAATAAATACCACCTTTGTTGAAGATATAAATGAACCAGTGAGGCAAATCAGATTTCTTCACTGAGCCTCATATTCCTGACCTGGGAGAAGTGTTGAGGCTGCACAAGTGGAAATGCAACAATTTGAGAAACTACAGAAGCATTTGGCCTTTGCGTCAGAAACTTATTTCAGTAGGAAAACGCAACCCCAGTACCAGCCTAATGTCTCCAGGGTGGACGGGGACTGTGCTGGAAAAGAGCACATGTGGGCTTGCAAGAGAATAAAGAGAAGTCTTGACAAAATATCTTTGTCTAAATTTTACAGATTTTTTTTTTTTTCTTGGGGCATTGTGTGTGAGGACTCTGGCCTAATTGTTGTTCTTTGATCTCCAGCTCCTTTGGCTTCCGTTGATGTTCAGCCAACTTTGATTCCTGGACCTAGTTTGCCCTATGACTCCCTCAGTGTGTTAGTCTTTCACCAGCCTGTGGTCTGTCCCTTCTGCAGGCTGAGCTCCCCTGGTCTTTCGATGGCTTCACCTTGACCTACTATCACCAAAAGCACAATCTGACACCAGAACTGCTAAAAAAAAAGTAAAATAAAATTATTTGTAATTTGTGCCGCTTGTCTAGATACTGTTTCTTTATAGACCTTCATCAGCCTGGAGACTCTGAATCTATCGCTACCATGTTTCTCTTTCTGTAATGATGACCTTACTCCCTTGATGCTGGGTTGCTAAGAGGGTACAGCAGGCACTGACTGTCTGGATAGAAGTATGGCTCAGGTTTCTTTCCTCAAGGAAATGGTCTGAGTTGAGTGGGGAAGGACGTACTCAGAAGGTGATATTCTGTATTTAACTGGTTATCTGTACTTACTGTCTACCAGGCACTGTGCTGGACAGTGGAGATAAGAGAGTGCAGAACCGCCTATCATGGAAGCTGTAGCCTTATGGGATTACAGCTGTAAACAGGGCTGCAAGAAGCACAGGGACATCCAGAAGGAACAAAGAGGGATTTCAATTGTCAGGGAGGTCAGAGAAAGCTTCTTCAGCCACGAGTAGGCTGAGAGCTGATGAAGAGTAGGACAAAGATAGAGGAAAACATCATGGAGTAGGGGACGTCCAGGAAGGGGAAAGTGGTCCACAGTACAAAGGCAACGGGCACATTTGTGAAAAAGATAATAAAACACAACCACGGGCAGGACAGGGGAGGGGAGGGGGGAAATGATGTTATAGGTACCATTTATCAGTCGTATAGGTATTATCTAACTTAACTCCGCAACAGACTTTGATGTAATTCTCTCCTGGTTCTGGAGTCATGAACTTGACAACGGCTCGCTCCTGGAGAAACCAGACCCAGACACCCAGACCTGGGTGACTCTTACCTGCCATACTGAGCCTTACATCAGAACGGAGCACGGGTCTGGAGGAGACACACTCATGCATCTGCTCCGAAGGATTTGTGTGGAAGTATGAACAGTGGGAAGGGTACAAAGGAAAGAGACAGAAGAGAGGGAGGTGTGGATTACGACTAAGCAATTTCAGATGAACTGTGTAAATCCTGGGCCTCTGTTCATCCTCATGTGGGCGACAGAGATTCCCAGAGGGATCAAGGTAAACCACACAGGTAAGATCTAAGCTCTACTTCTGATTTTCTTTCTTGTTTTTGTTTTTCTTAATAGAAATGCAGGTGTAAGGGGGGGGGGATGCTACTAGTTTGCAAGAAAATCTAGGTTTATTTTTCTTTAATAAATGAAGGCTACTAAAAACTTCTGAATTTCTTTTTCTCTTGAAAAAGAAGTAAGCTTGGTCCAAGCTTACTATCATTTTTTCCATAAATAATTAGATTATTATGATGAGGTTAGATAGCCTTTCTGATTATTGCTGGCTGGACTGTTCTTAGCTAAGAGCTTACAAACTAAGCTTTTGATTTTATTGGATGTTACTATATATATCCATTGAAAATGGTTTGGATGGAGTTTACATACCCTTACATTCAGATGTGCTTTTGCTTCTGGTTGTTTCCTTCTAAGTGAGAAGGTGCGTCATTTCTTACTAACAAGCACAGTGTCATGGTGGGCACAACGTAGTCTAAAAGTGATCAAAACATGCTCTTTCACAGAAATCTCACAACATCATCTCTGGATTAAAAAAACAGCACAAAGGACAACAAAGACTCGTAACTAACCTGTAATTATACTCCAGGAAAATGGAATTAGAAGATAGTATTCTCTGTAACCAGTAACCGGATCCCTGTTCTTGGGGCTGGGTGCTCAGTTTCCTTCCCATTGGTGCTTTTTAAAGATCAAGTAACCCTGATGGGAGATTTCCAAAGAAAACCCAGCTGCTGTCTCCCGTGATTTGGGGAGCGGTCTTCTCTCCGTGACCCCTGATAACCAAATTCACATGCTCCTCTACACAAAATGGGTATGGCGAGTTCCCCATTATGAGTCATTTAAGATTTGTTTCCTAATATTTGATTTGAAAATTTCCACCAGACCTATCAGGAAAGATAGATGGGAGAGGGGAGTGAGGAAGTACACTTGTATGATTTAAGTTCAGTAGAGACAGCTGAGAAGTCCTTTTAAGCTGTGAGCATTTTCCAAGGCTCAACAAACATCACTTTTCTATAAATAAATACACACTTCTGTATTTCACATGTTAAAATAGAAAGAAGGTAAGTATAGACAGGCACTCCCCAAAATATATTTTAAGAAATGCTAGCCTGGAGACATGCCCAAGGAAAAAAATCTTCCTGATGCATGTGAATTTGAGTTCAGCTGTGTGTATTACCCTTCTCTTAGATTCACAGTAAATTTTAGCATGAAGGCTTAATAGATTGCAATCCAAAGAATCCTGTTTCCATATCTTGACCCAACATTTTCCTGATAATTGCTTAATATAAACAAATTTCATGACAATTGCTCTTCCATGGAGCATCTTTTAAATAATGTTTTTAGAGGTGAAAATTGTGGGCCATTGTCTTCATATATATGTGTATATATATAAATATATATAATATGACCATATATATTTATATATGTACTTCATATGGATATGTATTTATATTATATAATATATATTATATGCATATTTAATATATAATATACTATAATGTCAAAATATATAATATTATAATATTACCATATATAATGTATACTTTATATATATTACTGGTACTATTTACTTGTCTTTTTATAAAAAAATACAAAGCTTAAATAGACTTTCTGACACCTCTAATATGGACTGGTACCCATGCAAATTCACAATGGGCTAATTTCCTTTTGTCAATTTAGTTACAGTTACAGGATCAGAGGATGCATACTGTTACCCGAGCCTAACCCTCCTTGACCTTGTGTATAAACTGTACCAATTGTCTTTCCGTAAGATTTTTCCATCTATTTCCCTTTCTGTGCTCCTTGTTAATCCAAATCCTTTCTGTTTTCGAGGTCTATAACAAACCCCATCTCATTTTACTTTCCTGAAGATTTGCTTCCATTTGGTTTAGTTCAATGCACATTTATGATTTGTTTAATTCATGTTTGACTCCAAACTGTGAGCCAGAGACGCGAGAAGGAGTGTAGTCCAGCAGGGAAGACAGCCCCATCAGCAGTAAAACGTGACCATGCTGTGGGCAGTGCTGGAAGGACATCGGTGTAACCAGCAGCACCGAGGAGGACGTCGTTTTGTGGCTTTTTAGGACAGAGGTTCTTGCGTTGTTGTGTGTCTTTGATCTCCTTAGATTATTGGGTGTAACCTCGGTGCCTCTTAGAATACACGTGCACACACATAAGCACACACGTATAATAGAATTTCGAAGGAAACCAAATATATTATTTTGAAATACAGATATAAAAATTGCTTTAGAAATTTGTGATAACAAATAAATAAGTGGGCTTCTTTGTTAATGCATTAAATAATTAACTAATAAGTTTTTGTGTTGTCTCTAATAACTGCTGGAATTTTGAAGATGGGGTTATTTTAAGATGGGCAACAACTATAATGTGGTATGAAATATCTCTTCTCTGACCTGTGGGCAGTCACAAGACCTTATAGATACCTGTGGTCTGCTCATGATATTCACTAAATATAAATTTCAGCTGGAGTCTAATGAACATAAAAAAGCATTATTTTCTATTCAAATTTATATATCCCTCCTGAAATTTATACAAAGATTCCCTGAGGTTAAAAACCCTGCATATTGGAACTGCCAAGTGAGCAGAGCCTTCAGCCAGAATCAAGGGACAGTTTGTGAGAGATGAGGAACAGCAGTGCTGGTGGACAGGGGAACCCATGGCGTTCAACAAGGCTAAAAGAACAGCATCGGTGGAGCAAAGACATGTGATTGTGTATTGCTGACATATGACTTAAAAAAGAAGCAAAGGGTTTAGTGATATTTAGAAATAGATAAGGAAAAGAGGGTTTTTTCTGCCATTGGTAAGTTTTTTGGTCATCACTGACCTAATTTTTTTCTAATTTAAAGAAAAAGCATGTGTGTGTATATGTACACACACACGTATACATATATATATATGATATGAATGAGACAATATCATATATATATATGCCATGATATGTGTGTATATGTGGTACATAGAGAAATGTATATATTTCCCTGATTAGTTCATAAATTATTAAAGGCACATTTGTGTCTCACAATTTCTTTGTTTCAATATGCAATGTTCTGCAAGTCACCGATGTCCAATAAATCCTCCTTTAGCTAAAATCCTTCTGAACAGTATCACTGGTGACTCACTCTATGAACTATGTATCAAGCACTAATCCTTGAAGGTAGTTCTATATCAAACTGACTGTATAGAGAAATATTCAGATATAAAGGTGAAGATCGATGCACTGAGAGGTTCAGTGGGCCAATGAAGCATTGGAAGCCAGTGACACAGGAAGAAGCACAACAGGGAATTGTTTGCAGAGATGACAATGTAGGCACACGATGGGATATGGAATATTATGTAGTCATTAAAATCATGAGAAAGGATTTGGAGAACACTGGGACGTATTTGCGATATTTTCAACGTGAGAAAGTAGAAGTGTAGCCAATACAACACATGGCCATATTTATAGATGTACACACAGATCTAAAGTGTAACTGGAGTAACTCACTATGAATTCCTGTGTGAGAGGCGAGCCGCTCCTGGGGAGAGTGACCCAGTGGCCAGAGCAACACGCTCATCTTTGGACTTCACCACATTTCAAGACGTCTGTTCCCTAAGTTAACCTGCCTTAGAAACAAAGGTTGTTTGCAGAGTGCCCGATTTAGAAGAAGAGTTTGCAGATGAATAAATGTAGGGGGAAAAAAACCTAAATTAAGAAAAAAAAATGTAGGACTTTTCCGTGTCATTTAGAGTCCCTTCCAAATGGATCCCAGCATCACACCCTGTTCTCACATTTTCACATTGTCAGCCTTAGGTGTGTTGCTCTAGACCCTAACCAGGGTGAAGGGGAGGTGCAGAGACCCCTCCAGCTTTTTACTGGTGCCTAAGACTACTGCTAGAAGAAAGAAAGGTGAGTTTGAATGCCTCCAACCTATGATTTAATGGTTAATAACCAGATCTTTCCTCAGAGGTATTTATAAGAACTAGGAGAGACGGGTACATGGGAAAAGGCATCAGGGAGGCAGGAGCAAGCCCGGAAAAGGAGATTGGGGGCACCCCCTCCCTAAGGCTCTCCCCCTCCTTCTTCCTCAAAGCTGAGCCATGAACCGTACCCAGACGATGTACCTGTGGAGAGACTGAGAGGCAGAAGTGAGTTTAGTTTCTTGGGTATACAACCAGCTCTGCCTTCTACAAATGGGCTATTCTTCACATTGTAAATGAGAAGACAAAGAAGCAAGGAAGAACCATTAATTATACCGTTGAGCTCAGGGTCTAAGTATATTAAGAAAAATGTTCACTACCGTGATACTTGCTAGTTTCATAAGAACTGGCATACGAAAGAAGGTAAAGTAAAATGTGAGCACTGGAAAGAAGACAATTGACTTGGCCATCTGCTTCTCTGTTATTAATCCTGTGAAGATTTGCCAAGTGTGAAAAAGCTCCCAGAGTGTGCCCAGGGTCTTTGGCCCTCTGGCCCTGTGCACACTTCTCTCTCCCCAGGTGGGGTTCAAATTTCTCTTCCAGTGTCTCCTTGTCTCAGGTGAGGGCTCAGGCTCATCCCTGATAGATCTCACTCTAGCTAGGGACTTGTCCTCAAGTCCTCGGGACCGAATCAGGTGTCCCTTTGGGTTTCCCACACTGTCTCATGTGCCACAAAAGAACTTACTGTGATGCAGTAGGTTTTCCTGTTCCTTCCGTGAGGCCTCAGTATGCCTGCATCAGGCTTCCCTCCACTCAAGACCCCTTGGACCGCCCAACTCTGCTCTGACAGTGTTCATGCCTCACACCTCCTCCAGGGCTGCTGCCACCATGCCATCCACACGTGTGAGCCTGATGTCTGGCGAACAGCAGACTGGAGCCAGTGGGAAAGTCTGTTTTTTCTTTCTCTGCCCGATGGAGTGTCCTGAGAAGCAGTCACTCACATCGCCTCTCTCAAGGTTTCCTGTTCATGCATAGATGAACTAAAATTGTGTGTGCATGTGAGTAAAAAGACAGAAGTCTCTAAGGAAAGGGAGGCACCAGAGGGAGCAGAAGACAAAACTGCAGAGCAACTGAAACTGAGCTTTGCCCACCATCATGAAATGCAAAACCCACACCCCTGCCTGTTTCTAGCGCAGGATTTCTTCTCAGCTCCAGAAGACGTAGATGGATTGGAAGGGGCCCAAACGGCAAGGTTCTTGTTAAGAGCTGGAGGGGCTGGACTGGGGTAGGGGACAGGAGATGCAACGGCTAAGCTTGAATGGGGTCCTTCTGTGGGAGGGCTTGCCACGCACATAACATAGGAGCTCCACCGTGTGAGAAGAGCTAATTTGCTCTTAAATAAGAGTGTGTGATCTAAAATAACAGGAATAAAGAAGAAAATAACCCAAAGGGCTTCGAGATGGTGCTGACAGCTCTACCACATCGGCCATTAATTCAGCAAAGACAGAGAAATCCTGACTCTGAAGAACAGAGCTCAGGCCCTTGCTTTTTAATGCTAGAACCCCACCTGTGAGGCCAGAAGATGGCATCTGAGTTTAGTGCTCCAAAAGGACTAGATAAAAGGAGATCCAGGATATTTGTCCACAGAAGGACTGCGGTTGTGAGTGTTAGCTATAGGCGATTTAGGCCAGAAAACCCAGCAGAGTGGGCTTCGCTGGCAAGAGGCCCCCCAGACCTGCGGGGCAGATTCTGGACACACTCAACCCCATGCGTGATCTTGAAATCATACCCCTTATCTGCTCTCAGAACAAACAAGGGATTTTCTAAAAACTCCACCCTATAGTCTCAAAGAGTCTTTCTCGGTCTAAAATTTTATTTCTCTCTCTTATAATCTCTAAAAAATAAAAATAAAAACAGCCAAACCCTACGCTCCCCTTTAGTCAGAAGTGAGTTCTTATTTTTCTCCCATTCCCGTGAAGCTTGGTCTAATAGATCTCGCGGGCTCATACAAAGAGCTCTTTTTCTTTTTTCCTTGCTAAATTTCGAGATCTTTCCCATGGGCTCTGGTTGGATTGCTTCTTTTCTGGAGCCTCATGGCAGTGATTCCAAAGCACTCCGTTGCAGAAGAGAGCTGGGCTGACTGTGGGGGCTCCTCAGAGGAGCTGGTGAAGAGCGGGTCGACCCTCGCTACTTCCTCCCAGAGGCTTGATGGGTAGGACCAGGGAAGCCGAGACTTGGCTTTTTACCTGGCTTTCCAGGTGTGCGGCTCCGGCCGTGTGGGAGAACCAAGGCCTAACATCCGGGCTGTTTGTCGGTTTCTCTGTTTCTGTGCACTTGTCTCATGGAGCCTGCCGGCCCGGGGGACGCCTGAGACATCCTTGCCTCACATTTCTCTCTCCAGTGAGACAAGCAGAGAACCTGGCATTCCGGATGTTTGCTTGACGAATGTTTCAGGAGCACGGAGCAAAGCGGTCTGAAGGGATGTTACAGGTAATCAGTTGCCTGTTTTTTGTGTTTTTGTTTTCGAATGAAGGTAGCAGACATCAGCTGAACTGATTAAAAACATTGCGGAGCACTCCTCGGCCTGGATCGAGAAGTAAAGATGTCCCACACAGCTAGCCTTGCAGTGGGCACAGATGCCTTCCATTGGCCATGGAAGACTGGCCGTTAGGGTCACCATCATGTGGCTCGGGCTGTCCCCCAGATCACTGCCGTCTCACCAAGAAGCCTGGGATGTAATGCCAGCAAGACCACAGTTTCTGAGCCCAAGGGATAAGAGTGATGTTTCCCAAGAAAATGAGCATTTTCAAAATCGACCATAAAGGCCACGTCTCTGGAAATCCAGGGTAGCCCACGGGACAGAGATCACGTCCCATGACGCCATTCATCCTGCAGGTCGAGTGTGACCCCAGCTGCTGGAATCCGCTGCAGTCCATGCCGGCTTTGCTGACCTCGTCCTGATGTCTGAGCCACTCTCCAGCAGGCATGCTCTTGCCTGCCTTAGAGGAAAACA
The DNA here is from genome assembly GCA_003697995.1 of Taxidea taxus jeffersonii. Taxonomy (NCBI): domain Eukaryota; kingdom Metazoa; phylum Chordata; class Mammalia; order Carnivora; family Mustelidae; genus Taxidea; species Taxidea taxus. The sequence continues at coordinate 50,275 of RCUC01163941.1, forward strand.
GACATTAAAAGGAAAAAGGGAAGGAAACTTTACCAAAACCCACGGTGGTCAAGAAAACTCATGAAAGGAAGTAAGTATTTCTTATAAAACCAGCAGGAGCAGAAGCAGTTGGTGCAAATCTCCCCCAAAACAGTGCAGGCTGAATGGCATATGTTGTGAATGCCGGGCGGTGGGATTAAAATCTTAGGACAAGTTGTAGGAGGTTTTCAATTTCATCCTGGGCCGGCTGTCCCCCAGGCCCCACGGAGACTCCCTAATGAGGCAAACTCTGGGTCTGAGCAGAGCTCTGCCGCCTCGCTGAGGGCAGAGTCCCCGGAGAAAGGCACTGAGCAGGCACAGATGGGGCTTGATGGGTCCTAAAAGGAAGCATTACCTGCCGGAGTCACTGAGCAGCCACAATTATTACAGGTCTCTGAGTTCATTGTCAATTAGAGTGGCAGTTAAAGCAAGCGGCGGCTGTGACAGATGGCTTGTCTCCAGCTAGTCGTGCTAATGGGATCACAGCCAACTCACATCTTTTCTTCCCTCGCAAAGGGGGGGAAAAAAAAGACCCACATAGTTGTCAATTAGTCAATGCAAAAGGGGAGAAAGCATAGTTTCTACAAAGGGGTCATTTATCTGTTTCCTTCTAATCCCCGCTTCTGGCTTTGTGAAGGAGAGATTTTGTTTATTTATTGCTTACTTCAAACATGTTTTAGTGGAATGTTCAACCTAGAAGACATTTTGTGCTGAATCTTTGTTCCATGTGAACTCACAATATGGTCTTCTCATAATGGCACCGTTTCCATCAAGTGGTTAGCATTTAATTGGCCAGCTCCTTTTTCTCTGGCTGGAATTTGGAGGCCATTCTTCTATTTACATAGCACACGGGATCAAAACATGGAAGGGCTGCATCTGCATGGAGGGCCTTACCCCCAATAAAATCCAGCCCCAGAATCTGCTTAACATGCTTCGATGAAAAGAGCCATTGAACACAAGCGAACGGTGAGGCCTAGGGAAAGTGTGCACAAGTCCAATGCGGGGTGGGGATGCTGTGTTGGGGGGCAGGGAGGGGTCCTCTTGCCCTGGCAGGGATGTCCCCCCCAAATGGGGAGCTCCACCTGAAATGCAGGGCACGGGGGCAGATAACGGTTCACAGTGAATCAGTGGCTGTTTTTCCTACAGGACTAGAACCCTTGCAAGGCAAAGTCATGGGGTTTTTGTTTTCTCTAATGTTAACCTTTTCATGACCCTTGGCTTTGGATGTGCAGAGGAAGAGCCCTGCCATTTTGGCAGCCAATGAGCAGAAAAGAGTCCCCCTCCCCCACCATGGCCTCCCTTCCCTCATTTATCCGTAACACACGTGCACGAAGACATGTGTTTCTAGGGAATGGCCGAATTTCACCTGCACCAAATGGATTACTTAAAAATGTCTCGGACTGGGGCGCCTGGGTGGCTCGGTCAGTTAAGCATCGGACTCTTGGTTTTGGATCAGGTCATGATCTCGGGGTCGTGGGATTGAGCCCTGTATCTGGCTCCCTGCTCAGCGGGTAGTCTGTTTGGGTTTCTCTCTCTGTGCACCCCTCCCCCGCAAGCTCTTGTTCTATAAGTAAATAAATAAACCTTTAAAAAGAATGTCCAGGATAAGTGTTGGAGATAAAGACACAGGAGATGGTCAAAAAGCAAGAAATACAAAGAAACTAAATTGTTCCATTTCCAAATAAACCAATTTGGGAGCAAAACTATTTTCTTCCTTTTTTTTTTTTTTTAAGATTTTATTTATTTATTTCAGAGAGAGAGAGAGTGAGAGAGAGCATGAGAGGGGAGAAGGTCAGAGGGAGAAGCAGACTCCCCATGGAGCTGGGAGCCCGATGCGGGATTCAGTCCTGGGACTCCAGGATCATGACCTGAGCTGAAGGCAGCTGCTTAACCAACTGAGCCAACCAGGCGTCCTGTTTTCTTCCTTTTAAAGAAAGATATAGTGAACCTGTAGAATTTGAGTTAAGAAAACATAAAGTGGGAAGCTGGGGTGGCTCAGTTGGTTAAGTGTCTCCCTCGGCTCAGGTCGGGATCCAGTCCCACATCGGGCTCCCTGCTCAGCGGGGAGTCTGCTTCTCCCTCTGCCTGCCGCTCCCCTGCTTGTGCTCATTCTCTCTCACTCTCTGATAAATACAGAAATAAAATCTTAAAAATAAAAAAGTAAAAAACACAAGAAAACACAGAAAGTATATATTCTATATACGATAAATTTATATTTCCCATTGCCAAATTCACATAGAACATTAAGGAAGGTTTAGAAAGCACAGAAACATTTAAGGACAAAAGAGGTCTACACACACATACTGGAAGGAAATGACATTTTTAATTTGAAACCAAATATGTAGACCTTTCTTGGGTCTTCACTGTGAGACTCTGTGGGGGCCCCTGAGGACACAGCCCCCGTGCCAGGACCCTAGCGAACTGTCCTGCTGTCCCATTCTCAGTCCCCAACAGCTGCTGGTGACAGTAACTCCAGCATCCCTTCCAGGTGGAGGCTCCAGCAGCTTCTGTTCCAGCCCAGGACACAGCCCGGCAGGGGGAGCTCGGCCACTCAGGAGGAGGACATGGCATGACTGACATCTTCCTCATTACCTACTCCATCCCTGACAAGGTCAGCTTTGAGCACAGGGACCACTTCTGTTCGTCTCGTGTGTCAGAGGCAACAGCTCACACCTAATGATTCTTGTGCCAGTGAGGAAAATTGTATCAATGGACTTGAGGAAAATCACCAAGGAATAAGCAAATGAAATGGCCATGAAACACAATCTCCTGTACTTGGAAACTAGTGCCAAGATCCACCTCTCAAAATCGACAAAGCTTTGTAGGACCCCAGTTCAGTAATTGGACACTGGGTTGCTGGGGAAAGAAGGAGGAGGAGGAGGAGGAGGAACGGGAGGGGGAGGAGGGGGAGGGGGAGAAGAAGAGGAGAATAATCAAACAGGGAGAAACCAGGCCACAGATATCCACCAGTTTCAGGGCATGTGTCACCCAGCTCTCCAGACCCCTCCGTGCCTAACTGCTGAAAGCCATTTCTAACCACTGCCCGGGGCCCAAGGACCTGGCTCAGTAAGGTAGAATAAGAGAGCGGGCAGGGAAGAGACAGGGCCTGGGTTTGTCCAGAAGTCATGGCCTCCCATTCTCGCCTGGAAACAATGGCATGAGCTGTGATAGCAGCCACGCGAGCTCCTCATGTGTGCAGGCTGCCCAGTCCTGCCCTTCTCTTAGCAGAGCATCCTGTCCTCAATCCACAGCTGTTGGAAGCCTGCTAGGTATGGAAGTGCGTCTGTATACAGACTGCAGAATGAGCCACGAGCGTTCTTCCTCCCGTGCTCCCAACCCCCGTGTCTGAGCTTCAGCGCCTTTTCAGCAGAGTCACAGTGGATACAAAAGAGAACCATATGGAACGTCGAGACAGGAAACTATCATGTTTGAGCTAAAAATACACTGGATGGGATTACCGGCAAATTAGGCATTTCAGACAAAATAAATATTGACCTTGAAGACATAGCAAAAGCCACTATCCAAAATGAAGCAACAAAGAAAAAAAAGAATGTTGAAAACATGAAATCAGAAGCTAGGATCAGTGGGAAAATTTTAAGTGGCCCAATGGGTGCCGAATTAAAGGAGACGCGAGAGAGAGGACGGACAAAAATACTGCAATAATTAAAGACTAAACCTTCCAAAATTTGATGAGAACTAGATAACCGCAGATCAAGAAATCCAATGAACCCCAGGATAAATACATAAAGAAAACCAAGCTGAGAAACGTTATAATCAAAATGCAAGAAAAGCAATATCTTAAGAAGCAGTCAGAGGGAAACATATATGTGCATTTTAAACAGAGAAGAAAGTTCAGATGACGGCAAATTTCCTGTTAGAACTAACGTAGGGGTTACCGTGGAGCCAAATCTTTTAAGTACCGGAAGTAAAACTCTCAGCGGAAACAGTTCTATATTCAGCAAACACACATAATGGGAGTCCCAGAAAGAGAGGAGAGCGAATGCGGCAGGAAGGACGTTCGAAGAAATGCATCACTTTTCTTCAATAAAACCCCCTTGGATTGTTATAAGCCTTTTGTTAATTTCCAGAGATCTAAGAAATTTGATATCGCCAATTTTTTGGTATTTTTCTTATTGCTTTTATAGAGAAGCTCATTTTGGAATATTGCTATCCCATCCTTCCTAAGATGCCTACCAAAATATCTGATTTTTCTAAAAAAAAAACTATTGCAATAATAAATGCACATTTGAAATCATAAAATGTCTCTTAAAATAGACTGTCCAGGGGAGAAAAAAATTCATTCTTAAACTATATATCTTGTGAATAATGTATTCATAGAAAGACAACCTATAGTATCTCTCAAGTTAAAGGATTTCTGGAGAAGATTTGACTTTCACTCTCATTTTGAGCTACACTACCTCACTTCTAATGTATGTGTGTGTATGTGTGTTTCTCTTATCTGGTATTCCAACTCCCACAACATTTGTGATTTCTTCTGTGGAGTATTTTACACAATGACAGCACCATAGTTTACAAGTGGTAGATCACTGACAATACAGAGTGATTTTATATGTGAAATGCAAGGAACTGTGACTTTGCCAAGGTCACGTCACTTACTAACTTACTGAGGAGAGGCAGAACTGCTGTCCGTGTTTTAATTTCTGACTGTGTGACTCAGGTGAGGTTAAGCCGGTGTTATCACTGTGTGCTTCACTGTGGACATAACGGGAATTTTCACCGATGGAAACACACTTGAATGGCATTAACAGAGGGTAGAATTTGAGAAAAAATAATTGCTTTTATCAGACTTCAGGGTTTCTAATTTCTTAGTATAGTTTTTAACATCTATTTTCAGGAAGCCCCACGGCCTTGAGAATAATAGTAAAATTTGAGCTGCAACATTGCCCTTGTTGTCTTTGTCCCTTGTCTAGGGGAAGCCTTGGATGACTTTAGAAGTGTCCTCAAGGTTCAGGACAGGTGGTGCCTCTTTCCTCAGGAGATCCAGACAGCTGCTTAGAGGTGAGAACATCAGGGTAGAGGTTTTACACCTGAATACAGGGACTTGGGGTGGATTTCCATCTTGAACATCCGCAGAGACATTGAGACATTTCTCCAGAGCGTTTGTCCTTGAATCGGTCTGTGGGGGCAAAGAATGGGGCAAAGGCAGCCTCATTCTGGGTGTGGAGAATTCTTATTGCCTTGAGTAAATCACTGCCACATACTTCTTTATTTTCTTCATTTTTTTCCAGAGATTCTAAAGGGGAGAAAATAGTGATTAACAAAACTTCAAAGCCAAATAGCAGCAGCTCCATCGCCATCTCACAAGACAAATAATAAATTTTATAAACTTAAGGAAAAGGGGGTTCAGTCAGTTAAGCATCTGCCTTCGGCTCAGGTCATGGTCCCAGGGTCCTGGGATTGAGTCCCACATCCGGCTCCCTCCTCAGCAAGGAACCGGCTTCTCTCCTGCCTGTGCATTCTCTCTCTCTCTGACAAATAAATAAATAAAATCGTAAAAAAATAAACTTAAGGAGAAATGTTACTTCTTAGGAAGCCTCTCTAAGGAAGTCATTTTATCAAGATCCAAATGACATGAAAAAACCCAGTTCTCATGACTGTAAAGAAAAGGATGATGATACCCCAGATGGTGTATTACTCGGTGGAAGGCCCTGAAGCTTTTATGGGTCCTCTTGGATACGGTCTCAGGAAGTTTCCTCTCTGTGGAGGCCTGGAGTATGTCCCCCTGGTCACATGTTGTTGCGTCTGGTGGGGGTGGGGATGCCCTCCAGACATGGGCTCTGATGCAATGGGTCTGGGGAGGACCCCGCCACGCTGTAAGACAGCATCACAGGGGACAAGGAAAGGCGACCAGGTTGAGACCCACAGCCAGCATTTACTGGGAGAGGCAGTAATAATGGCTGTGAGACTAGTCCGCCCGATGAGAATCCCAGCCCTAGCTCATGATTTCTTGTACAAACAATGGGTGCTCCGGAGGTACAGGCTGTGTGTGGGAGGGACTGTGAAGACAGGGTCCGTGGTTCCGACTCATGGACTTAGACTGTCACGGGCACGGCAGGGGCGTCTCTTCCAGCAGGTCAGCGATTATAGAGACAATGTCTACATCTGGAGCAGAAGGTGCTGCGGGCATCGAGTGGCCTGCTCTGTGCAAAGTGCCTGGTGTGAAAGGAGGTCCGTGAGTACCGGCCCTCCCGGCATGAGTGCACACACGCACACACTCGCCAATTTTGTCCCTCCATACACATGGCCAACTATGCAGGTAGGTCTGCTCAGAACAAGTACTGGAGACATGTTACAGTTTACCAGGTAGAAACATAGTAACTAGGAGACAGTTACCACGGACCAGGTAGAAATAATAACTAGGAGACACGGGACCCTTGACCAGGTGGAAACATAGTAACTAGGAAAGATGCAAAGCTCAGAGTCTGGAGGCTGGTTGTACACAAAGTGGGACATAATAAGAACAGCAACATCACTGCATCCAATGCCAATATCGTGGAAGGTGCTTTAGGTACAGTAAGTCTTAATTCTCAAGATGACGTCACGGTTTGGATATTATATTGCCATGATGCAACTGAATCTCAGAGACCCGGGGCGGAGTGGGTGTCAGGTCACGCAGTCATTTAATGAGAGCCCTGGGGGCCCAGGCGAGCGCCAGGTGCTCAGGTCTGCCACCGTACAGCGCCACGTGGCCACCGAGCCACTGTGTGTGGGGCTGGCAATTCGCCCTCTGCCCCTTGCTTCCCAGCGGCCAGATCTGTGACCCCTACCTGTTCAACGTACTGCAGAGCTCAAGGTAAACCAGCGGCCACTGGATTTGTGATGTGCTTTGCAAATACAGGTTCTTCACAGAGAGCTTGCTTTGTAACTTTTATATTTCTGTGAGGCTAGCTTGCCCCAGGTTGGTTGAATTGTAACCTGATTCCTTCCATCACAAACAATTCCTCCCAAGTGGCCTGGATGAGGACGAGAGACAATGTTTCAGGTCAGTCTCGACATTTGACTGAAACAACTGTCTAGATTTTTGGTATTTTTCCTTTTGACCAGTGCATTTGCTGGGATGGTTCCTGCTGAACTCTGAAGGTGACGTTCTGCACTGAGAGGTCTTCTCCCCATCCGACAAGCCCCATAGAGACCTTGCAGGAATACAGTCATGACGGAGCTCGCCGTGGGAGTCACTGCCCACCGGACAGGCTCTGCCAGATGCTCTGTCCATCCATCCCTGCAGCCTCCATGTTATTTCCAAGTGTCTACAGTGTACGGCTTCTGCTTTCTCCAGGTGCTGATCGGAAGGGAGGCTCGCTCTCCATCTGACATTGGCTCAAATCAATTCTTATGAAGCAGACTAGAGCTCGACACCTTGTCCCTAGATTGCCAAACATCATTCCTTTATTGTAAATGGCTGTGACTCATTTGCCTCTTTGTGGATTTGTTTGTTTCTTAAGCCAAATCCTTTTTTGAAATGAGGCAGTGAAGAAAGAATGAAACTGCATCATTTTCTACATCTCACTCATTTATTCATTCATACATTCCCTTCTTTAAAAACTCCTCTGTCTCAAATGCTCTATGGGGCTCCCTGAAACGCTACTTCTTCTGAGATAGAAGCTCCTGATCACATTTTACATCAGTGAGGGATGTAGGTGTGGTGGCTGGTGCTTCTCGATACTCCTTGTTGGATCTTCAGGAAGCTATCTAGTGGCAAAGAAACCTCTCCAGCTTATGACACCCCGTACTGATGTCCAATAAATTCTAGTAAATTCTGGCTCCTCACAAGCAACCCACACTTCCACCACTGATCTCCTAATATCATGGAGAAACCCAATCAAGGAGAAAGCAAGCTCCGCACACACAAACAGAAACCCAACCCAAATGCTGAAATGAGGGCCAGATATTCAATAGTGCAAAAGAAACAGTTGGCCATTTGGGTAGGCCTAGACCTTTGAATCAGAGGAAGGACAGAGAGAAAAGTCTGTGTCCCGTGGGGCCGCTGAGAGTCAGCTGCTTGTGTTTCTGGGCCCGAGGACAGAGTGACGGCTGGGACAGAGCATTCTCAACAGGCCAGGGAGAGACAATCTAACGGGGGTGAAGCATCCTCTGATGACAATGGGCTTAAGGAGTGGGAGGATAGCAGAGAAGGAAAGAAGCTTAAAAGAAGCTTGACACTCCAGGGACCATGTGTTACCGCCATCTTGAGATCCATGTGCCATACTCAAGGTAAATGTTAAATTTGCTTACTGCGTATCTTATAGGGCATGTGTCCACCTCTAATCTTTCCTGGTAACTTGTAGAGCATTAGATTATGCAATCCCCGATCTGAAAACAAAGAGCAGGTGCACAGCAGTCACTGCTGTCCTGTTCCAGGCGGGGCCAGAGGCTGGAGCCAGGACCCCTGTTTGCCACATCTAGATGCCCCATGATTTAGGGGACCTATATGACTTCTCTGAGCTTCTCTTTGCTTCCTGTCCCTCAGGTACAAATCTATGCTAGAACAGGTCTGTTTCCAGCCTTGCCACCTAGGACTTGGATGTTCTCAGACTGTGCTCAGCATTTCAGGCCTCAAAAAGATCCCACTTGGAACAAGACTACAAAGAGGAGTCTCCTAGCTGATGTTTGCTTTTGCCTAAAATTCTCTTAGCCAGTGTGATGAGGACCTGATGTACCGGGTGCCTGCTATCTATCGGACAATTTTTATAGTAATTGAACTGAATTCTTCCAGGAATCACCATTTTCCCAACAGGGAGGTTAGGCCTAGAAAGGCGAAGGGCCTCGGAAGGGTGGCATCTAGAACGGTGCTGGATCCCGCAGGTGTGGGATGAGGACTCTGGGACAGCACCAGTGAGGCCAGGCCTCCTGCCTCTCCATCCCTATGCTCAGCATGGATATCTTGGGATCGCAAAAGGCTTTGACGGCACATGTTTCTTTCTTACAAAAGTTGTAAAACCAAAGAAAAAACGACTGCTTACTAAGTCCAGCTTGCTTGTAAATAAACATCATGATAAATAAATAAACATGAGGTCCCTGGGCATGAGGGAACACCAGAGCTGCTCAGAGTTGGGGTCACTCCCACCTCTGCTGTCCTGCTTGGCTCTGACATCTGAAAACTCAAGGACTCACATCAAAAATAGGCCAAGAATGGATGTGTTATCTTATTTCCAATAAATACAGATTTCCTTCACTTCCCTGTCCTCTGGGATTCAAGTCAGGAGCTGTGTGATGTTTTAGAAGTTGCTAATTACAAAGACAGACAGGAGATCACCCTGAAATACATTTTAAAGTACGTGCAGACAAATACCCCCTAATAAAGTAAAACTCATCTTTTGTCAAATGATTCTTCCTTTTAAATGAAAAAAAACGAAAGCAAAAAACAGTGCTGGGCCCCAGACACGATGGAACATGGCCCAGCATGGCTGGCGACTGCAGGTGCCGCACCCCACGATGGTCCGCTTACTCGGGAGCTCAGCTCACTTAGTCTCACTTTGAAGTTCCTTCACCTTCATGACAGTGTGGCCTGAAACCAAGCCTTAGGATGCCCGGCAGACGAGTCAGGCATCATATTTCCTTGCTGAAATAACACTTCAAAGATTGCACTGAAAATAGAACAATCGTTACATTTGGGATGGGGGAGTGGCAGGGATTTCCCTTTGCAAGTGAACAAACTTGAATCTGTAATCTGTTTCTGAAGACTTGGACCCGGATGGTAGCTGACTGCTGGAGTTTCCACCGCTGGGGACAGAAAGAAGCCTGAACGTGGATCCTGAGTTTCATTGTCCCGTGCTGGTAACGGGCAATCACTACCTTTTCATGCTGCCTATCGGGACCTGCAGACTAGGGACCTTCTGAGGCACACACATGAATCTGGGTTCTGAGTTTCAGCATTCTCTTTCTGAACCCCAAACAACACTAGTCCAGAATTCCAAATTTAAATAATTTCCAAATATGCAGGATGGAAATGGAAATGTGGATGGGTTTTAGACCCAGTGCTTTGAAGGAAAAAAAAAATAAAAGGTTTGATTTATCCCATGGAAGTCAGGAGGGGTGCCTGCCAATGTGCTAGAGACTCTGGACCAAGGAAATAAGCACGCGGGCATGAACAGAGACCTGAAGACACTTAGTGTCCTGAAACCTGGATGGGAGGGAGCAGAACAGCGTCCCTTTCCAAGGGCACCTTTGCAGCCCCAGAGGTCAGGACCAGGGCCAGGCCTCTGCTTGGGGAGGAAAGCTGCCCCATGGAAGATTCTGAAAGTCATCTTTGAGAGGTTGCAAGCATGTGCTGCTTTGGTCAGAAAGTCATGGGATTTGACCTCACTCCTAACATAACCTGGAAGTTACAGTTCCCCAGGTGGTCAGCTCAGCCCAGCCCCACTGAGGAACAAATGCCCAAGGAGATGGGATGCTCAACCCACCGCCCCTTCTCTCCCTTACTTGTCTATACTTAGGACTTCTTCCATCCCTGTGATCCCAGTTAATGCTCATTGTTCTAGCATTTTCTGGAATGGAAATTAGAGAAACAACATTTTTTGTCTTGTCCTTTCCTTATGAGAATGTGCATTTGTACTGTGGAGGTTTAAAAGAATCCAACCCAAAGACTGAGAAATGATGGGATTTGGGGTAATAATGGACACTACCTAGAATTTCTGGGGCTGGAGGAGATACGTGTTTGTTATCTGAAGTCTCTGAGAAGAAAGTGATTTTCTTGGACAAATGCTCATAGTAAGTCCTTTGCCTTTCATCTGGTTTGTCCACGTGTAGATCTCATTAGCCTGACATCAGCTTTTCTGAGAGGTAACCGAGGCAAATACTTTGTTTTTAGGGTCGTAGTCAGCATTCAGTGAGTAACACTCAGGGAAGCGCATTGTTGATAGAGATTCCCTGTGACATGGTTTTTGAATGAAGCCGCACTAATTCTTGAAAGATCTAGTGATCACAAAGTTTCTCATCTTTAGTGTGACTGGGCATCTTTCTCCAACGCAGCAAGCAGTCGGGTATCGCCCACCGGCCCCTCCCCACTGTGCTCAGGTGCAGGGAACCCTGTGGAATTTCTCCAAGGAAGAATTAGACAGGAAATTCTCCAACCCGACATTATTTACGTCACCTCCTGTCTGCGGGGCTCAGAAGGGGACGTTGATTTGTGGGACGGTAAAGAAATGCAGTTCAGTGGTGAAGAGAATATGCACAACACTTGCCCAAACAAGGTAACGTAGGAAGACAGAGCCGTGTGCCTCAATGTCACTGGTGTGGAGAAGAAAGAGAACACGTCAGCCCTCACCTCCGCCCTGTGAGCCTGAGTGTGCCAGTCAGGGCCTGCTCCTGCCTTTCAGGGGGGTTTCTGTGAGGTGGAAAGGCCACGGTAGTTTTGAAGCTCATGGTGCAGGGCCAGGAGTGTGGCAGCATGAGGATGAGGACCTGGGGTAGCAGCGGGTGGGGCCGGTGACCAGGAAGATGCCGAAGAGAATCGAAGGGAACTCCCTTGAGTGTCTCCAGATGCCAGCAGGGCTGTCTTGGGGTGGGCCTGAGCTTTTATACCATTTTTAAAAAATAGTTTATGTCAGTGTGGATGACCACATTTACAAGGGTTCAGGATGGACAAATGCAATTCCTCATATATAAAGAAATCTTTAATGGGTCTGGAACCCAAGGGCTTCACTTGTGTTGTTTTTCTCAGAAGTGTGTTGGCTTTTTCACCAGTGCATTAAGCGGCACTCTTTAGAGTCCCAGCCTGGGGTGGGCCCATGGGGTCGCAGGCGAGATCAACTCGTCCTCTCTCAGTCCTTCGGGGCAGCCAGGCCCCCTGGTGACTTGGTGCTCCAGGCAAACACTTTAATTTTTCCATGGGTACCAGGATGTGGAGAGTTTGGGAAGCCCTGACTTTGGGGACCAGCAGAGGTGGCATTGAGACATGCAGGCCCTGCGGCTGGGCTGTCTGGGGCTACAGGGCAGAGAGAAGAGGATGCCTAACGTTTGCGAAAGGCTGAACAGCTGGGTCTCCCACACCCACGCTCCCCATCAGAGACGACGCTGCACATAATCCCTCCATCAGGCAGAAAATGATCTCTATCCTCCACGTCTTTGCCAACAATGTGTTATTTTATCTCTGCCATTCTAGAGGCTTATGTCCCTCTTTGAGCTAACTTCTCTGCAGGTTGACTTCCTTTGCTTATAAATGTCAGAAAATTTGAGTAAGCTTTCGTCTGCGAATCCCATTCACAGAGCTGATCTGTGCAAGGTTTATCTTCTGAAATGGATCAGTATGAATTAGATGTGGGTGGGAGACGCCGATAAGGAAATTCTCGCAGCTGGGGGAGCCGGGGTGCTAAGCAGCTTCCAAGCTGACTGGCTCCAGAAGGCAGCTCCGTGTCAGCCCAGCAGCTGGGACCAACACCTCTGCTTTTCAGCCAAGGCCATGCATATTCAGGAACAGAGCAGCATAGAGGATACAATCGACATTTAAAATTCATGCTGAAAACGAATAGTTAGATCTTGATGGAGAGGACAGAGAGAGAGCTGCTTAAAATACGCATTCTGAGGACAGAGAAACCATCAGCACCAGGCTGCTCTGGGCCTTCCATCGGGGCCTCCCGCAGGGGACGTGGGGCGCTGTGTGCGGACACTCTCCAAGTGGCTACCGCGAGCAGTTCTGAAAACCCTCCAGGATGAATCGTGTTCCAACTGGGGGTGATTTGGAGCACACCCTGGGATTATTTTATAAATATCCCACATGAAGTTATCCATTCTTTGTCGTAAAAAAAGAGGCTTTAACTAATTCTTATATTGCTACTATTAGATTCTAGAATGTTCGCTGGGCGAACACAGAGACTTCATAAAAAGTGGGCGGATCACACATGTGCCTTTAAAGCATTTAAAAAAAACCAACTATACAGATTAAAGACAAGGCATCAGTCTGCTTCTGTTGGAAGTAAGAATGAAAATCATTCCCTCAAGTTAAATCTATCACCGGAAAGAAGGTTTTCAAGGAAAGCAGGAAGATATGTTGGTTTGCAGTTCTAGAAACTGAAGACCAAAGTCTAGTCCGTGTTGCCTGAACTGGTCAGGGAGCTCTGTGTGAAGGCCACAGGCTTCTCGGGACCAGGGTCCCCTTATGACCTCCCTCTCCTTGTTCATTCCTCTTTGTCTTTACCTTTCTTGGGCCACCCTGAAGATCCCAGTTTAGGGTTATCAAGGAAGAAGTATGAGGACACTGAACAAGCCAGGTGCTCCGCCAACTCGAGGCACTGAGAGCAGGCTGACCTGGGGGCGACCTAGGGGGCAGCTGAAGGCAGCAGTCAGGCTGGGCAGGAGGCCCTGGGTGCCTTGCAGAGTGGCATCTGCTTTCTGAACATTTGGGGTAAAAATGAGATAAAGGTTCTTGTGGCGGAAGAGTTGGAGCACCGAGGGCACAGAAATATTTGAGCTCAACATACAGAAAAGACAAAGGAGGACTCTCTTCTCTTGAGGACTGAGTTCTGCTGGACAGGGGCCTGGAGTGCAAGGTCTGTGGTGTCTGAAAACATGTCCCCACACAGGCAACGTGTAGAAGCCGAGGGAAGAAACAGGTGTGAGAAGCAGCCCCGGGCTGGAGGTACCGAGGAGAGGTCTTGGGCCATGCTGGGTGACCAGGGACAGAACTCCCATGCTCCCGGCTCTCCACGTCCACGCTTCCAGAAGGACAACAGTAGACCCGTGTCATCGAAGATTCTGTTAGGTCTGAGAATGCACAATGTTCTTTAAAAAACAGACCGACCTGCTATATCAAAGACTTTTAAAATTTTCATAAAATAATTATGAAAATGAATTTACCTGTTTTAATTTAGTTATTAATTATATTGTTTCCATTGCTATATTTTCTTTAATAAATTTTTTTAGAGCATTTCTAGGGTCACAGCGAAGCGGAGGGGAAGGCAGAGATTTCTCACAGATCCCCTGATCCCGACATACGCAGGCTCTCCGACTGTCGGCACCCCCATCAGAACGGGTCCCTCGTCACAGTCGGTGGATCTTCCTTTGCACACTGCAAACACCCCAGAGTTCATGGTTAATTTTGCACATTCTGTGGGTTTGGGTGAACGTCTCATGACCTGCACTCACCATTGTAATACCCAGAGTAGTTTCACTGCCCCAAAATGCTCTGGGCCCCAACTATTAACTCAGTTTTTAGTCAACCTGTTTACAGGACATAGTACTGGCGAGGCAGTGTGCTAGGCATGGGTTGTAACCACAATTGACAACATTACCTGCTTTTCTGCTGTTGCCAGAGACGAGTGTGCGAAGAACTCAATGCTTTTGAGCATCACAGGTGTTACAGTGAAGTTCTGTGAAAGGCACCACGGTGATTTTTATGTTCTTTACCTTCATTATTCTAGGTTCTCTAAACAGCGTTCCCTAAGAAATCTTTCTTGCTGTGGAAGACGGAGCAAGAGGTTGATGGATAGCATCAAAGATTAAAGAATAGTAACAGACACAAGGAGGAAATATTCCAGTTCGATGTAACCAGAGATCGCCCCCCCCTCAAATTTCTGATTACTTTGTATCTTCCCAGCTCTCTGGGTACAAGTAAAAATACCCCAGTTAATGTCTTCATAGTTAACAGATATGTAACCCCTTGCTGGCATTTTGCTGACTTGTCCCTTTTTTGGACAGGCCTCATTTAAATACTGTCTGAGCATGAATTTCATTCTCTGTATATGTTTAAGATCCAACCAGAGTAGGCTTTTGTTTTTAAAGCTTGCTATATTTGTACATTTAATTTAACATTAGTGGGACATCTGCCAAGCTAATATAGACACTTCTCTATGCACTGGAAAACCCAATTAGGACTTGTTCTGAGTTTGATTATCAGTCAGAAACATGCATGCAGAAATATTCATTACAGAGCTGCCGGGAGCTGAGATAAAGCAGCAGATGGCGAGTAACAGAGTCGCTGTCACTCTCCCCTAACACAGTTTCCCATTTGCTTCATAAAAGACAGGTGGGTCTTCATAAAAGACGGGTGGTCCCCCAAATATCCTCAGAGACGTGGTGCCCATGGGAGGCGCACCATACCCTGATGGGGCCTCCTCTCTTAAGGATGTACCGAGCATTTCCCACCACGGTCACGGACACAGAGGGGAGCACCAGGTGACTGCAGCCCTTTCCCCGCTGGGTTGGTCTGCAGCTCCCCTGTGGGTGTGCTTTCAACTTTAATTGGGGATTTTTGAAGACTGTGTATAAGGTACCTGAAGGCAGGTGTAGGGGTGGGGATGTTAACTAAATGCTTACCTGGTGAGATGCCTCGATGTGCATCTTCCCACCTTCTGAACATGGGGTTGCCATCGCCGCCCGGCTTTCCTCTTACAGAGTTATGTGCTACTGTCGTGAAGTGTGGATTTGATGTGATCCGTGAGGTCATCCCACATATTCAAGAGGACTTGGAGAGACTTAGAGCCGGACCCATGACGCCTTGATGGAGATGGGAGCAGGAAGATGCAGAGGGCTTGAAGGATCAGGTAGCTGCCCAGGATGGGGTTCAGGACAGAGTGCACGGAGGGGTACCCGTGTGAGGACTGAGCGGACATGGAGCCAGGGAACCTGAGTGAGGAGGGCAGCAGGAGGGTTGGGTTTTCTTTCTTGAGACTGCTGAATGGTCTAGGTTTTGAAGTTGCTCAGAGTGCTTTTCTAAAATGAGATTATTTTGCATCAATTAATAGAATTTTGTGAACTCAGCCAACCAAATTAATAGCATCATCCAAAATGGTAGATGCAAAACTTTGTCTACCTCCATGAAGTTCAGGTTGTGAGGTAGCCCGAGTATTCCTTTCAGAGCTTCTTAATTATTTTGTGCTCCCAGTCCGGCTTAGGGTAATCGTGCATTTCACGCTCTGGCCCAAGCTGCCGCCACGCGGTTAGAGGTGGCCAAGTGCCCTAGCTGCCTTTGAGTTGTCAGCTAATGGGATCAAAGACTTCTGAGCAGTTTATGTGAAAGGCATTTGAGTAATTTGGCTCCTAATGGCTTTAGTGTATTTGCTATTTCAAATATCAAATCTATTATTTTAAAAATGAAAGAAAGGGAAAAATAACAGTTCGTATTGGTTGTTCCATTAAACAATGTCCATCTCCGGCATTAACGAAGGAACCACATCAAAGGATGCAAACTTCACTGCAGGGCAATAGTGTCTGAAAATGATTAACCTTATTTGGAAGAAAATTAAAAAAAAAAAAAAGGAGGCAGAGTTTGTGTTTTCTCAAGTAGGTAAGCAGTTTTCTATCTACCTATGTAACACTCCCCAAATGATGAATAGGAGTAATGGACGCCTTGTAAGACCAGAGACCTCAAGATACTCAGGTTGGGATAGGCCCATGCTCCCAAGCTGTAAGTATCTCCAGAGATATGAGGTAATTGGTGACAATTCCAGCGCTAACCCACTCTGTTGGCATACCTAGTGTTGGAGAGCACTCAGCTCTGGAAGGGATAGAAACCAGAAGACATTTGGAAACGATGCTGGGCTCTGTTCCTGTAACAGCAGTAAGTGCTCTGCCTAATGGGGGACTAGCTTTACAGGTCCTTCCGGAAGGGCCAAGAAGATGACCTAGCATTTACAACTGTGTTTGCCAGGATGGCAGCACAGGGCTACAGGACTTCTAGGGATAGAGTCTCCTCCTCATCCTGTCACTGTCTGGGGCATGCTTTTTGAGGGAATGAGGGCCTTGTCCCATCTTATCCACAGGTTTCTGTCCCACTGAAGTCCCAGAGACAAACGGCCAAGTAAGGTGAAATTTCTAACAGGAAGGTAGAACTTCCTGGCATTGATCAGTGACAAGTATGAAAATTCTTGACCAAAAATGACAATTTGAAATCGACCTTAGTGAGACAGGAAGCATTCTCTCACCCTGGTTCCTGATTAAGCATTTGGGAAGTGTCTAGGTATTTTTGACGGTGCTCCTATGGGGACATGTGGCTTTTACTCCAAAGATTAGGTAGAGAATTATAGAGGAAATCTCTTTCCCTGAACTTGCTGGGAAATCCAAGATAAAGTTGAGTAAACTGTACACATTTTTACACGTATTGACACAATTTTGTGTTGCTTTTGTTGACTGCCATAATTCTGTTCTCTCCAAATCTGTAGTAACATCTCAGGATTCTCACCCAGTACACCTGGGCATTAAGGGAAAGGTATGAGATCCTCCTGGTCTAGGGCAATGGCTCCTGCAGGGGGAAGAGGGGACACCGAGAATGCCTAGAGTCATTGTTTTCTTGCTGCATAGGGATGAGGGATGCTACCGGCACCTAACAGGTAGAGATGGGGTAACCACTGAACATTTCACACTGCACTGGGCAACCTGCCGCAACAAAGAAGTACCCAGCCTGCTGCATCGACAGCACCATGATTGAGAAGCCATGGTCTGGAGTTCTAAATGGAAGGCAGGGTTTGCTAAAGCAGCTCGGTTTTGGTTACAGCAACACTTAGGAATCACCAATGAAGAAAGTGAATTTCAAGACATAAGAACACAAACTTTGGTTGTGCGAATATCTTCCCCCAAATGTTGTGCTGTAACACCTGGGTATTTAAGGTCGGTGTTGTTTTGGATTTGTTTTTATAAGGTGATAAGTTTCTTTAAGAACAGGCTGGGCATATAGTCATCCTAAGCCTGGTTAGTTTCAGGGACTGTACCAGCTTTCAGAGTTGATTCCAGGTCTTTGGGCGGGTGGAAACTCAATTTGTACAGCTGTTTTTATTGAGATTCAACCCTGCTCTGTGCCAGGGCCTGTGCTAAGCCCTCCACCTACAATCTCATGCAAACCACCCAGCAAGCCTTCTAAATAAGGAGGGATTTTACCTATATTAAGAGAAGAAGCAAAAGCTCAGTTTAAGGAATGTTTCCAGAATTTTAAGTTAGGTATAGTGAGTGCACATCTGAGATACTGCGCTCTCTTCCAATTTTACAGGAATCCCACTGTCACCCTTGTCATTAGCTCCATTTCTGAGCCACACAGAACGTCTACCATTCCTCCAACTTCTGTCTTTATAGGACAGCTCTGAGGCTCACCTTCAGGTTGTGCACCCCTAGCTAACTTCAGGATCATTGTCTCCTAACCCACAGCAAGAGGGTCAATTCTTTATCTGGTTTAAATTTCTTCTTCGTGACTCTCCCTCTGACCTGATCATCCCCTAATGGGAGGCACCCCTATTCTACCTGTGATCAGAATGGGGAGGCCGGCTGGAAAGCCGTGTTCCTCGATGAGCAAAAACTATGTCTTTTATCAGACTGACTCCAGAAGCCTTGTCTATAAGGGGCTCCTGGTCTGTAATTATCTCTAACCATCTAAAGTCCTCCAGGGGTGTCTGGGTGGCCCAGTGGTTAAGCGTCTGCCTTTGGCTCAGGTCATGATCCCAGGATCCTTGGATTGAACTGCACATCGGGCTCCTTGCTCAGTGAACCTAATTCTCCCTCTCCCTCTGTCTGTTGTTTCCCCTTCTGTGCTCTCTCTCTATCAAATAAATAAATCTTTAAGATTAAAAAAAAATAAAGTGTTGCAGAACGAGGTCATCTTACAGACACACAAATATGTGACATAAAAATAAAAGCTGCAGGCACTTGTAAATATATATGTCTGCTTGATCTGTTTTATCTACGAAATTGTATTTATTTTAAACGTTAAGTATAGGTACACTTACAGATATAGTTGGTGTAGACACAGAAATACATAAAAATGATCTAGACCCACACTGGCTTTCAGTGGGAAGAACACCCTGGATAAAAACAGAGAACCTCTGGGGGTTCTGCTTCTTAGGTACTTGGCATGACATTGTGAGGTCGAGGTGACACGGTGCCCGTGCTTGCTATTGACTTCCTTATTATTTGAAAGTTGCATTTGGGGTTAGCCTCTTGTTCGCATTCCAACTTCTTGAATTATATCCTCCGCTCGTCCATCCTCAGTCCTTTTATAAGGAAAACATTCATAATCACGAATCTCCTACTATGAGCCTCTTAGGCTGCATCCCAGAAGTCTGACACCCAGTATGATCACCACGTCTGTGATAGCTTATATTTTCCCATTGTTTCTTCTCTGGCCCATGAATTATTAAGAAATGTGTTCTTCAATTTGCAATGGTACGTTTTTCAGAGTTCGTTTTCTACTGGGGATTTTTAATTATTTTTTTCAGGTGATTTATTCTTAGGGCATTGATGTGCTTATCCTAAATGTTCCTGTTGACTAGTATCTTAATTCCATTATATTAATCCATAAAGTTACTATTCTTATTTTAAATATTGTAAAGTCAATGCTCGTTTGTATTCACCCATGTTTACCAGGTTTTTTGATCACGTTTTCTTCTGACATCACCATCCATTCCCTTTGTAGGGTTAATTTTTATTTTTCCTGGTGTATATTTTGTATATTTTCTAAATTTTGCTGTAGTGAGAGTTTGTAGCAAATCCTTTTAGAGATATAAATTCTGGTCTGTGGGTTTCATAGACACACAAAGTGTATGTATGTATGCGGATATGTACATGTCCTCTTGGAACGCTTTCTCCTTTCCAGTTCTGACCCCCGTGTCCTGGGCCGGCACAGGCCCGGCTCCGAAGATGCGTGGCTACGGGAACCCTCCAGGAGAGGGGCATTCGCAGGGCGCTGTGAGTGCCATGGGACAGTCTTCTGAGTCAGAAGAAGGACCAACCATGACAGTTTCTGGGGCTAAGCGCTCACCCGGATCTGGGGAAATAAGGAGGATGCGGGGATGTCTGCTTCGCGGTCGGGTGGCCAGGTAACTGGAAGACGTCTGCAGGGAGGCGGGGGTGCCCCGCGCCCACTGCCTGTGCTGATGATACTGAGACAAGTTCCATAAACGCCCCTGTCTGAGAGCCACCGAGGAGACCTGGATGGTGGCAGCTGCACTTCAAACTTGTGTGCAGACCCTGATTGCGTGGCGCTTGTCCTGCGGGCGCTGCACACTCAGGCTTGGTCCCCGTCCACCTGCCTCGCTCAGCGTTCCGAGGAAATACCCAGATTTGCCAACCTTTTCAGTGTTTTCAGCAATGGTTCTCAGAGCTACTATGGGATTTTGATGCCCAACCCAGGGATTCTGATTTTTTGGGTCTGGGGCATAGCCTGGACTTTTTTTTTTTTTTTTTTTTAAGTTTTCCAGGAGACTCAAATGCGCATCAGTGTCAAGAACCATCAGCCTGCAGTCTCTGATGCCTCCATCAGCTTTCCTCCGCAGGCTTCTACAAAAGAATTACGCCCCACAGAAAATAATCTGATTGATTATCTTCTCTATTCGGCCAAAGATGGTGTGGAGGTAGTAACGTTCTAGTGCATGGGGGATGAATCAGTTCATCATCACAGGCGATGCTTGGGGCATTAGGCTGAATTCTCTAGCGGAGAGAAGTGATATTCGTTTGTAAGCTGTGTTCAGCCGCTATTGGGTTAGCAAACTGATTCTCCAGGGGAGGAAGGAAAGCCCATAGTGCTTGTGTCTGCCACGCTCTGGGGGGACGTTCTCCCACCATGGATTTCACCCCTTCAACTGTCTGAGAACTGACTTGCAAAATCCCTAAAGCACTAAAAATAACTTGCATGTCTTGGTTGCACACATTGGCAAGACCTGCCTATGGGACACCCTTCCTTTCTTGAGAAATTGGTTTATTTAACCATGAGGCCATTTTGCAGACCTATGGTTATTTTTCTTGGATGCCATCAAAGCGAATCAAAGGTACGTTTCATACTTACGTGTCCTGGAAGACCAGAGCTGGATTCGTGCTCCAGCACTCTTCTAGGCGTGCTAGGCTTTTTCCTTTAAGCCTTTTTTGTTGTACTCTGTTTTTATATTGGGAACATGCCCAATATTTTCCTTAAAATAGGTTTTGTTTGTTTGTTTGTTTACCAAATAACAAGATATATATATTTTTTTCCTTTTTAGATTATCTACTCCCAGGACATACTGTATGAACAGAGCATCCCACAGGTGACAAAGGTGACCTCCCAAGATGAAATGGGAAAATCAGCTTTTGGAAAATGAGGGGGACTTGCTGTATCCTGCGGTGAGTTAGGGACAGATCTGAAACTAGTGCATCTGCCCATCTCATTCTGAAATGGTTGGGTTTAGTTAAACATTTATTGGATATTGGCATGGTTCTCGATGCTATCTCCTAAAAATGGATAATATCAAACTTTGACATAATCTTACTTATAGCCTAATCAAATAGAGAACTATGTGGAAAAATATGTGAATAACTTATTTGACAAGTTATATTTAGTACAAAAAAGAGGTATGGGTTGTTTCCTAGGAAAGGACTGGGAAGGACACCATTCAGTGGGGGTAAGGGCTAAAGGTGCACAGAGAAATCCTCCTGGAAGTCAGGACCCATTGCCAACAGCCCATGGCCAAGTTGTGGGGTAGGTATGGTGGCTGGGAGAGGGGAGAGGAAGAAATATTCTTGGTCAAGGACTCAAGAGTGCTGTCAAGTGAACCTTGTGAAAATAAATTATTTTAAAATTAAATTGAATGAATTTAAAAAAAACTAAAACATGTTTTTTTCTCTCTCTCCCTCTCTTTTAAAATACTACTTAACATTTGCTTGGATTTTTTTTTCTGTGATTACTATAGTGGAAGATGAATGACAGGGAAGAAATTTGATCTGTCTGACCAGGCTTCAATAAATGTCACTGCATAATACAATTGGAGTGACAAGCAACCTTTGGAAATAAAGGAAGCTTACATGGGAAACACTTCTAAAAATAATTAATAATAACAATTAAAAACTCTTCTCTGTGCAATCATTTTGGAGAAAAGTTTGGTGATTTTTTTTAATGAAACTAATCATCCTCTTATCATATAAGCCAGCAGCCGTGGTCTTCGGTATTTACTCAAAGGAGGTAAAAACTTATGTCCAAGCAAATACCTGCACACGGTGTGTACAGCAGCTTTATTCATAGTTGGCACTTGAAAACAACCAAGATCTTCTTCAGTAGGTGAATAAGTAAACCATGAAACATCCAGACAATGGAATATTATTCAGTGCTAAAAACCAAAGAACTACAAGCCATGAAAAGACATGGAGGAAAATTAAACGGCTATTCCTAAGTGAAGTAACCCAACCTGAGAAGGCTATAGGCTGTGTGCTTTCAACTATATGATATTCTAGAAGAGTCAAAACTATGGACTCAGTAAAGAGATCAGTGGTTGCCAGGGGCTGGTTGGGAGGGATGAATAGGCAGATCCCAGAGAACTTTTAGCCAGTGAAAACACTCCATCTGATATTATAATGGTGGGTAGATGTCATTAAATATTTGTTCGAACCCATAAAATGTAAAACACCCAAATGAAACCTTTATGTAAGCGATGATTTTAGGAGATAATGATGCATCCCCGTGGGTCCACCCATTGTGACACGTGCGTGCTCTGTGGAGGGATGCTGGTCGCAGAAGAGGCTGTGAGTCTGGAGCACAGGACTCTGCATCTGCTCCTTAACATTGCTGTGAACATAAAACTCCTCTAAGAAATAAAGTCTATTCTCTATTTTAGCCCAGAAAGAAGTACCTAAATGAGCATTTTTATGCTCAAAAGGGAATTTATAGTACTTCTGAGAAGTCAAATAACAACACTGAAAAAGGAACTCTTTGGAAAGTTTGAGAAAAAAAAATAGACTGTGACAATTGCACAACTGACATTGTTTACTGAAAACTTTCGTGATATTTAATTTCTATGTCAAAAAAATAAATGACATATAGATCAAAGAGTTGAGGAAGGGGAGAAGATTTGTGCATGTAAGTTATTCTCTCCTATCTCTTTTTTTTTTTAAGATTTTATTTATTTATTAGAGAGAGAGCGCAAGCACAAGCAGACAGAGAGGCAGGCAGAGGCAGAGGAGAAGCAGGCTCCCTGCCGAGCAAGGAGCCCAATGTGGGACTCGATCCCAGGACGCTGGGATCATGACCTGAGCCGAAGGCAGCCGCTTAACCAACTGAGCCACCCAGGGGTCCCTCTCCTATCTCTTTTAAGATGAAATGTAAATATTATCCTACATTTAAAAATCAAGCAGCAATATCTGCCTTTCTTATCAGTGATTTTGTCATCACAACCTGCTTTGACAAGAAGAAGTTTATGTAAGTGCCGTTTAGATATACCTCTTTTCCAGAGTACTTAGTCGTCCCTACATTGCCTACTTTATCTTTATTAATACTGATACATTTTTTATGGCATAGTATCTAACCTCAAAACCTTTATGGTTTATCATAACAAACACTCCATGTCTGCTCAAGTCTGTGAAGGTCTGCAGAACGTCTTCTGGCCTTGCCTGGGATGAGCTGGTCCTTGTTCTAGGCTCTGGATCAGGTTCAGGTCTGCTGGATATCCCCACGTTTTCCTTGGTCCAGCTTCTGGAAGGGATGGCTTCTTTTAAGGGGTACCTTCCTAACTGCAGGTGCATGGTTGAAGCTTCTATTCAAAGCAATCTGCTACCACTGTATAAGTCACAGCCCACCATCAAGGTGGGGGAAGCATGTTCTACAGATACAGGATAATCAAGGTCACATAGCAGAGAGAGGGTGAGATTATCTCAGAGCATTAATCCAATTGACCAAAAAAATGGAATCTGTACAAATTTTCCAGGACTTTTCTTTGCTACTGCTCCAAACCCACTTCCACCAAACTGCACATATTAATCCATCTGTGACACAGTCTCTGATTCTCATGTATTATTGCTATGAAAGCTATCATATGTCCTTGCTCATTACACTTCTGCCAAAAATCATCAGGGTTATAAGGCAAGTTTTCCAAAGACAGAGACTGAGTTCACTGCATTTCTTCCCTCTGCTCTGATTTCCTCTGAGGTCAAATAATCTCCAACACAACTGGTCACAAAAGTGGTGCCTAACATCCTCTCAGAGCCTACCAGTTTGGACTCACACTTCTCACTAATCTCAAAGGTTTTATTTTATTATTTTTTTCCATTCAAAAGTTTTAACTGGCTCTTCTCACTTGTCCATTCATTGTCCATCACTCCATTCACTGAAGTCTGAATTTCTCCCTCCTCCCAGATGCCTTTACTGAGCATTCAGGCAACTGATGGTTTTCTACTGTCCACTGCAGCACGTACTTCTCAGTCTTTATGCAGTGAAACAGCTAAGATTTAGCTGATACATTGTGCATTTCCTCATTTTTTTTTTTTTGCATTTCCTCATTTTTGAAATGCTCTGCTTACTTCTTGTAAAAAGCTACATTCTCCTGGTCCCTGCTGTAGGAGAACAGTTTCATAGCCTGCCTCCTTTGCTGGCCATACCACCTCCAGAATTCCTTCTGAGAGTGCATGTCCGTCAGAACCGTGGAGTAGAGCCCACTCATCTGCATGGGCTCCCATCCTTCTGTGATCAGCGCTCCCGTCCTGCTTTCCTGGCTGCTGCATCTCTAACATGTAGCTCCTTGGCTACGGCTTTTCCTCGGGCTGCATCCCACAAGGCGTGGGAGCCTGAATCCCTTCCAGGCACTGTAGGGTTTGTCCCAAACTAAATGTCATCATCTTTCTACATACGCTTCTTTTTTTCCTTAAATCTTTATCCTGGCCATTTCTATGGTCTCAAATAAGCTTGGGTTGTCCCTGCTGGCTCGGAGCTCTCTCGAAGTCTCTGCATTCCATCAATCACCAAATCTCAAAGTCTTGTTCTCCCCATACTTTTTTTCCCCCTAAATCCTTTCCTCTTTCCTGTACCCACTGCTCTAGTAATAACAGCTACCTTGTGTTACTCACTTTCTAGGAGACGATCGCTATGCTAGCACTTTGCTTTCCACGCCATGTTGTCTTCTGAGGAAAGTATTAATCTCTCTGTGCTATAGATGAGAAGATGGTCTCAGAGATTTGGAGGGTGAGAAAAATCAGAATAAGAAATTATGTACCTTGTTTGGGGGCTGGGATTCATCAAGCTGAAGTCTAAGTGGGCTTTTAGTTCTGTGTCCACACTTCTTGTGGTCAGATAGTGAAGCAGTTTGCGTTCGGTTTGAATTCAGTGCTTCACCCCCAGTTCTCTAGTTTCTGTGAAGCTGACAGAAGATGTGCTTGCTCCCTGCACACTATGTCGAGTCCTGCAGGCAGGAGCGTGAGGAAGACGCTGGTCTGCCTTCGGCGGCGCCCACATTGCCCACCACTGACTAATAAAGACAAGGTTAGAAGCCAAAAATACGTGTAATAAATATTCTATCAATTTCGTTATTCTAGAAATTTGATGACAGCATTATTTGTATGATTAAACCCTTGAAATATTTGGGGGCATTTATACAAATTACCCCGATGATTCAGGCCAGGGACCATGTTGAGGAGAAACCATGAGGTAACTACCGAGGATGTTTTTACCTCCATTATCAGGACGACTCGCATTTGTCGCTTCAGACTTAGTTAATATGCCCCGTTTATGACTCACATTGAAAAAAAATCCAATAAGGCTCAGAACTGAAGTCAGACAGCCCAGGATGAGAGGAATTTTGCCAACCTGTCATCCCCCCAAGAGCACCCTGATCAATGTGCTCCGAGGAAATCCATGCGTTCACCACGTTCCCTCTACCCGCCTTGTGGGATGTGGCCGCATAGACAGACTCTGGTTTTAAGTGGTAATCGGCAATAACGGATGGCTTGTCCCTTAATGTCAGTATTGGTGATTTGGTGATTAATTATCTGACTGCTGTGTAGTGCTTAAAATAATCCAAATGCATGAAGTAAATTAGTTGATCAGGAGGAAATTCTGTCATGCAAATTCATGCAATACAGACCGTCACTGTCACACTCATCTCTGACAGCATAAGTGGGTCACCAGAGTGGCTGGCCCCTGTTAATTTATTTTCTCAGACACACCATACATATTCATGATATCCTGCTGCTTGTCTGCCACCTCAGAGAAGCCCCATCTTCAGAATCACAATTAACAGAAAATATGCACATTTAGCCAATGAGAAAGAGCTGACTAGAAGAGTTGTGAATCTGATCTTATTTTACAGCCCCCCCCCCAGATTTTACTACTGGTTGGAAGCAACAGCTATTTGTCTATATGGTCTTAAATTGTTAGTTCATGGACAGTGAGGTACAAGACTCCCAGGAAAAAAGTATTTGTGAAAGGGAAGTATTTATTCATTCATTTTAAGTTTCTGCAGCTTGCTAAAGTGCCACACAATCTACTCTAATCGACACTAAATTTATGCCGATTGTGCCAGGTAAGGAGATTGAACTCAGTGACCACACACAACCCAGGGTGTGAGTGGCCACAGCCCATCCTTCTGGCTAATGGGTGCTGATGGGATCCTGACCTCCCTGCTTGTGAGTGCTTCTGTCAGAGGCTGTGTGATCTCTTGGGCATCTCCTTCTTTCTAGGAATACAATGTGTTTCATTAGCAAAAAGATAGAAGACGGGATAATTAATTCCTGCTGCAGAGATGCACCCTGCTCATCTAGAGGGCCACAACAGGGAGATACAGAGAGAGGAAAGGAGACATATTCTGGAAAAAGATTACATTCATCAAACACCCCCTTCCCCCAAGAATGAGGCGTTTCCTATTCAGACACTTGTTGCTTCATGGTAACATTGTAACCTTCCTTGTTTTTAACTTTAGGTCAAAATCTCTGAAACAGCATCTCCATCTGTGAAGGAAAAAAAAAAAAGAATAGGTTTGAAAAATGGAATTTATCTGTGATTTTTGAGTAAAGAAATAAGGCAGGGGTAAGAGCAGCGTCATGTTATCTTCCTTCTAAAAAGACATGGAATATTAAACGGTGGAAAGTACATCACAAGTTTCCCCAGAGCCTTCATGTATCCTTTTAGACATGTACAAAGCAAAGGATTAATTTCCACTGGTAATATTTGTGTCAGAGTCTCACTGATTAATTTAATATTCTGATTGGACAAGCAGCCGAGCTTTAACGGCTGTTAACTTTCTGGCGAGTAACTCTGGGAAGGCGGTAATGAGATTAACATTCAGAGGACAAATTTGCTTTTTTGCTGTATTTAATTACAACTTTGACACCGGATAGTGTTCACTGTGAATTCTCTAGATAGGACACTGTTACCCACATTTGTGTCACATGATGGGGCTTGCGTTGAAGAAACTGTGGAAAATGGGGTCTTTGTAAACTGCCCTCTGCAGAGTCAGGGGACATTCATGAAGAAGGTCAGGAGCAGAAGCTTGAAATTAAATTCAGATTCCTACATTTAGTCCTTGGTGGGATATAGATACAATACTTAATCCTTATCCATACTTTAACTATTTACAAAATATTTTTACAGTCATCATATTTCATTATTCTGCAAAACTCTTTGAAGTAAGTTGCATCGTGGTAATTTTATAGTTGAGCATGGTTGTGGATCCTGGGCTGAGGTCACGTATACTTTGTTCGGAAAGCCTGAGCTGAAGCTCAGGTCTCATTGCATTGCATCCTAGAGTTTGGCAGTATAGAAAGGGTGTGACTTTAGAAGTCTACAGTCAGGGGCATCTGGGTGTCTGGGTCCATTAAGCATCTGCCTTCAGCTCATGTCGGGCTCCTTGCTCAGCAGGGAGTATGCTTCTCCCTCTCTCTCTACCTACCACTCCCCCTGCTTGTGCTCTCTCTCATTGTCAAATAAATAAATAAAATCTTAAAAAACAAAACAAAACAGAAGAAACCTAGAGTCATTTAGTCATTTATTGTGACCCCACTGTCAGGATTTGTAAATAGGCACTCTAGTTTTCTCAAACAAGTTAGGAAGTAAAGAGAAAAACTGCCTTGGTTAAACTTCTGGGGGAAAATCAATATTTTCTAAAGAATTAGAGGAAACTTCTAATTCAGAAAATACTGAGGAAATGGAATCAGTCATGTGTCTCGTCCTATATTTGGCACCAAATGGCTTAGGGGATGGAGAACATAGCATACCCTGTTTTCTTTGTACTCACCAATATCAATGTAAGATCCCTCAAAGCCTTTTTAAAAATAAATCATCTGTAATCTGTGTATTCTCAAGTGTCCCTGTATTTTTGAGTTCATATGCAACTACATACAAATAGGAAGTTGTAAGCATTCTTCAACTTTTTGTTTATTTTATTAAGTTTCTTATTTCCGTTTCAGTACAGTTAGCATAGAGTGCTGTATTAGTTTCAAGTGTTCCTGCTAGCGATTCCACACTCGTATGCGTTACTCGGTGCTCGTGATGACACGTGTATCCCCAGTGCCCTTCATCTGTTTCTTTAACACCCTTCCCTCAGCCACCCAGCTCTGGTAACTCTCAGTGTTAGGTTAAACTCTCTGTTTCCTGGTTTGTGCGTGTCTCTCTCTTTTTCCTTTGTTCATTTGTTTTATTTCTTAAATCCCTCATATGAATGAAATCTTATGGCATTTGTCTTTCTCCGACGACTTATTTTGCTTAACATTATACTATCTAGCTCTACCCATGTTGCAAATGGCAAGAATTCATTCTTTTCTATTACTAATTCAATAGTATATAAACACCTCCTCCTCTTTTATCCATTCATCTCTGGATGGACACTTAGGTTGTTTCCACAATTGAGCTTTTGTAAATAATGCTGCATGTATCCTTTCAAATTAGTATTTTTTTGTATTCTTTGGGTAAAGACCCAACAGTGAAATTCCTGGATCCTAGGGTTGTTCTATTTTTAAATTGTTGAGGACCCTCAAGACTGACTAACACAGTGGCTACACTGGTTTGTTTTCCCACTAACAGTACACAAGGGCTCTGTTCTCTCCACATTTTCACCAACACTTGTTTCTTGTGCATTCTTTAACTTTTTAAATTTCTTCACACTGTCTTATGAGTGTGGTGACATTTATTTTTTGGTTAATAAGTTATTTGAATGGCAGTTGTATGTCCCAATGACTAAGTCTAGGCAAAATACGGTGGACTGAACCTACAACCATATCACTACTCTGAATGCAAGTCTCCCCAGTTTTTCCACCCATACATCCATCCATTCATCCATCCGCACTTCCGTCCATCCATCCGTCTGTCCGTCCGTCCGTCCATCCGTCGATCCCAGTACTTATTGATCCTATTATGTACCAGTTACTGAGACAATGAAACTGGAAATGTGTAGCCCCTCCTTCAAGAAACGGAGAGTCTAAATGTGTGGTCTTTGGATTACTTCTTCCTGTTTTTGCTTCGTTTTTATTTTATAAAAGTCAGGGTGATCAGTAAAGATGAATCATTTCTAGAAACACTGGAATGTAATTTATTCATTCAGCAAATACTTCATTTGACAGAGAGAATATAGTAGCTATCGGGCTTGAAATGGATGAGGAAATTTTATTAGATAAGAACAATAATCATTTTTTAAAATATTAAATAAAATGTCAAGCCTACAGGACAATATTGGGTCATTTCATTGGCTCTGTTTCTTCTTCACAGGAAAAATACTTTCTTATATCAGTGTTTGAACGAGGGGGGAGAGCTAATTAAAACAACCGCAGGGTTGTGAATAATTCCGGAAGCATTTGATGGGTGATTTCCGGGGCATGCTGATGCTCTGTGTGTTCATAGAGCTGGAATCTGCTCCGCAGTTAGAGTACACAACACTGTTCTGAACGGGAGATCTGCCGCTGGCCAGCTCCGTCGTTGATGCTGTGCCAACCGCATGGCCGACAGCCGATGTCAGCTAAGGTAGAATGTGCCTCACTTCCTGGTTCGGTGGCTTGTCCAGAGCCGGCAGGTGCTTAGGCCTGCGGTGCTGGTTACGTCCGAGTTTCTGACTGACTCTGGCCAACGGGCCGCAATGGCCAGTGAGGCTTGCTTGGGTTCAGGTATTATTACTTTAGATAATTACTAAGTAGAGTTCCCAGATTGGCATTTCAGAGACAAAGCAATTATCGAAGAATAATTAAATCACAGCATGAGTGAAGCAACTTCACATTTCGCTAAGTAGTTTACTTTAGGCATTTTAACTAATTCTAGCTATCTCTGTAGACACAGGTGTCCAGGTCTCATATATTCCAGTCGTGCTCCTGACCTGGCCCCTGGTGGCTGGCTCTCCTCCCTCACGCACACACGCACACACACGCACACTCACACGTTGAGCTCACCATGTACATTAATACCAGCAAGTTGACCCATCCTCTTCTGCTACCCGCTGTCCTTACCACACTCTGTTCACTCATTTCTCTTTTGTTGCTCTGTCGTTCGTGACCCGATTTGTGAGCCCTCTGCAGTCAGTTTCTCAGGGGCTCTTTGTCTTCTGATGATGCCCTTGGAATTTTCTCTTAGTCTGAGTAACCCTAGTCACAAACTGAAAGATCTCACCGATCATACCTTCCTTCTATCGTCCCAGCTGCTCTGCAGCTGCCCCGGCCTTTACTGGACTTGAGTTTGACGGGACAGCTCCCCAGAGACTGTCTGCTCTGACTCCATGTGGCCCTTTGGGCTTCCTCATGATAAATGCAGGAAATACCAATATGTTAAAGGAAAGGTAGAGGGGCCTCATGAAAGAGCCTCCGGGCTGGATCTTGCTTTTTTTTTTTAATTTTTTAAAAGATTTTATTTATTTATTTATTAGAGAGATTGAGAGAGAACACAAGCTCAGGCAGAGAGGCAGGCAGAAGCAGAGGGAGAAGCAGGCTCCCTGCCGAGCAAGGAGCCCGATGTGGGACTCGATCCCAGGACGCTGGGATCATGACCTGAGCCGAAGGCAGCCGCTTAACCAACTGAGCCACCCAGGCGTCCCTGGATCCTGCTTTTTGACTCAGAAATACTGCTGGCAAGTTCTTCCTCACCACACACAAGCCTCACTCTCAAAACCAAGTTTTCAGTTACCTGTTTCTCATGGAAAGGAACAGAGAAGCAGCTCAGTATGTGCAAAGTTCACAGTGTGCCCATTGCCAAAGCAAAAGAAAAATGAGACTTTGCAACAGTTCACTATTAAATATAATACACATAGAAGGAAAATACCTGATTTTTTCATCCTTTTTTTTTTTTTTTTTTTTGAGAGAGAGAGAGAGCGAGAGGGAGAGCGAGAGCGAGCTTGTGTGCAGGAGCAGGGGCAGTGGAGAAGGGGCAGAGGGAGAGAATCTCAAGCAGACTCCCCACTGAGCAGGCACCCTGACCTAGAGCTCTGTCCCAGGACCCTGAACTCATGATCTGAGCTGAAATCAAGAGTCAGATGCTTAACTAACTGAGCCACCCAGGTGTCCCCAATTTTTTTTTTTAATGCTTAAGCTAGACTTTTAATACATCGATATGAGTTTAGAATAAACCTTTAAAGAGAAACTTGCAGGGACAACATGATTTAAGGGATTTAAAATGATAAAGAAAGAAAAGTCTGTAACTCCGTCTGCATACATGTACACACACACCTTTGTGTACTCCCATTATATATAGTTATATAAATATTTATTTATGTGTATTTATATAATATGAAGCATAATCAAAATACATATTTTATGATATATAAATACATAAAATAATAAGCTATATATAATCGGCATATATAATCCTGGCATGATCAAAGAAGACACTTTAAAAATCCAATTAACTAGACACCTATTGGGGCAGTCATACTGAAGCAAGCAAACTCACAACCTAGAGGAAGCTGGGTGGAGGGAATTGTCCCCCCATACTTTCCAGTGGGCATGCTCCCCTGAAGTTCTAGACTCCTTCCTGGCTTCAGAGAGTCACAACCCGGAGAAACAGAGTATGTCCAGAGATGAATCAACAGGCTTTAGGAGGAAGGGCTAAAAGTTTACCTTCAAGAATAGAAGATTCAAGGACTCGCAAGAGCTCTCTTTAAATTTACAAAGGCTGACACAGTCATGGGGCTAGCCATGTTTTCACAGACCCCAGAGGCTGGTGGTCTGACCAGTGGGAGAAAGATTTTCTCCTGATGAAATGAATTTTCTAATAGCAAGAGCTTCTCGAATGGGAACAGTCTCTCAGGAGGAAATAAATCTCCCTTTATTTCAGGTGTTCCCAGGAAGCTGGTTCATGCACAACCGGGAGGACAAGGTGGAGGGTTGAGCATCATGTGTCTGTTGGAGCATGTATGTGGGTGTGCGGCCACATATGGGCTATTCAGAAAATGGGGATTGGAATGGGTGACCTCCTAGGGTCCTTGTGACCCAGGTGGCTGTCATAGTTGTCACGGGCAGATCATTCTTCAAGTCCTCCTTTTTGACATATCCAGTACATCCAATCCAGTGTCTCTATGAATTCATTTTACCCTATTTTTTAACAACCAGGGAGCGTGTTTGGGGGGAAAGAGGCTAGCCTGGGGTTGCGATGTGGGTTTAACTTAACCATTGCCATTATTAACTCTACACACCCTATTCACCATGCACCAGATCTAAAATTCTCTCCTTATCTAAAATGCTACGACTGTACAAGCTACTCATAAATGAACCTAGACATTTTATGCATTTATCAGCCTTGGCCAGTGCAAAAACACTGTGGAAAACTACCCACACTCAGCACCGTAATATAACTTCTCCCCTGAAGGACTACTGTCTGTAGACACAGACCTATGGACAGAAGCTGCTTATTCTCCAAACAGCATCTCCTACTTCCTGGAAGGATCTTGGGTGAGCATCTGAGGAAGAAATGACACGTCTGCTTACTCAACACGCAGGGAAGAGCCGGACGCTTCTATTTGAACGCTCACATTTGTTCGCGGTGCGATTTCTCCTGGCAGCCTCTGGTCCTTACGCGTCTGCGTCTGGGAGGGCACCCCCGTTCCTTCTCCTGACCTCACTCCCATCCCAGTCCCAAGGCTTCCTGATCATTAAACTGCAGAGAGTTCAGATTTGCTCTCACACAATTGGAACTAATTGTCTGAGACGATTTACATCCATCAGTGCAAGGTTTATGGCTTTTTAGACTGAGTGGAAGATGAAGAGATAACAGAGCTCGAGTCATTAGTCTGTTTTATTACTTGTCGTGTGCTGGGTAATCAGAAAATGATTTGGGCACTCTGGTCTCGTTGAATAGTGGACATCTGTCGCGTTACAGGCTTGATGGTATTTTGCTATCTGTCCACTCGCACCCTTTACGGTCGCTACCCTAAAACCAAGGAACTGGGGTGTTTCTTGGTTTGTTTGTTTGTTTTGTTTTAAGTAAGAAATTCTTTTGGAGAATCAGGAGTGGATTTTCACTCAGTGGATCGCCCTTCTGGTCATGTGGGCTCCGTGTCTCGGTCCCTGTAATCACCACCCGCTCCACTCACACACTCCACCCTTTTCTGCTTACCTAATGGACACAGGAGGAGCCGGTGTCACCCTTGCTACCTCTCTGCTTTGATGACAATGCCTAGCCCACCAAACCGGATGCTGAAGGGGGTGCACGGTGGCCTGTTCCCTCCTTTCCACGTGGACAGGGGGGCTGGCTCACCAGCTCAGGCTTTCACAAGAGCACTTTAAAGTACCTTAAAATATCTGCAAAAAGTGATATCTTTTGTTTCCTTTTAGGGAAGTACTTTCATAGTTAAGTAGTTTTTGCTGTTTGGAAATTTCCCCCTGATTCTGATTTATTTTTGTATTCATTTGTACAAAGTCATTTCAGCTTTATAATTTTTCTGGCTTTCTATTACCATAAAGCTAGTGGAGCATTGTTTGGACCATTTATTGAAAAAGACCCATGCAGATTCTTTGGTCAGTTCCTAGTTGCATCTAGAGAAATTCTTGGACACGTGTCATTGTGTATAGAGGACAAAATCTACACTGAGCTTCACACGGGCTTAGAAAAAAACAAGGTGAGAACGTGGCTAAATTTATCTGAGAGCGGTAACAAGCAAGGACATAAGGCTCAGCTAAAAGTGAGCCTGTGTGGCAGGGTGCGCTATGATTTTACATGGCGAACCATTAATCCTGAGAACGTAGGACATCATGGAACTCAGATTTTAGGAAGAACGTAGCAGGCAAGGAGACACAATGTGGACGTGACACTGAATAAACGTCACATCAGTACAAAGTTATTGACTGACTCAGGCACCGGTGACAACGGCGAGGAAGACAGTCGAGACTGGCCTCAGGGAACACACAGTCAGCAGTACCAGCGGACACAGCGGAGGGGACTCGGGGCCAGGCGGGGTTGCTCAGGGA
Source organism: Taxidea taxus jeffersonii (assembly GCA_003697995.1). NCBI lineage: Eukaryota > Metazoa > Chordata > Mammalia > Carnivora > Mustelidae > Taxidea > Taxidea taxus. Next base: position 84,328 of record RCUC01163941.1, read on the forward strand.
CACACAGTGCTCAGGAGCTGTGACTTGCTTCGAGTCGGTTCAGCGAGGCGTCGGCAGAACTGATTTCCGGGCATCCCTCGAAGGATGAGTAAGAGGTTGCTGGAAAGGAAGGGAGACACTGTTCCCTTCCAACAGACCAGAAAGCCCAGCTCGGGCGGGCGACTCCTTCCTAAGTTTCAGGTTTGTATTCAGCTGGCTTTCGTCTTGATCCCTTTCCCTCCCTTCCTGACACACGGCCGCCCTCTTCTACGCGCCCTTCCCCGAGGCAGGAAGGGCCCCCGACTCCAGAAATCATCCATCGGTTCTTCATGACTGCCCCTCTGCGAAGGGTTC
>RCUC01163942.1:0-44588 GCA_003697995.1 Taxidea taxus jeffersonii
TGCTGGAAGTGCGCTGACTTTAGAACTTAAAGATCCCATGTGCTAAAGCTTTGGGTTTCTTGGAGCTGAAGTAATTAATAACCTAAAAGGGGTGTGCCTCGGGGTTAGGGACTGTGCGGTTTACAGTGTACCTTGTGGCAAGGACGTTTTCTTGAGCTCAGCAGGTGACCCAGAATCGATCTCACTTGTTGCATGACCAATTTATCCTGTCATGGGAGTCCTCTTGAGGTGGCAGGCACTATTACAGCCTTGAAATGCTCGATCTATGCTCACTGATATCATGCCTTTTGGCCTCTGAGATCCCACTAGCCATAGCCAGTTACACCAAACAAGACAAGCAGGCACGTGCCTTAATGGATCAGCTGTAGGGCATCCTGATCCTGTGCCCACCACCACCAAGTGCCCTGAAACCTGGCTGAGGTCCCGCTCCCCCACCCCAGGGAACTGTGACCTGAGAGGCTAGGGGTGTGGCTCCAGGCTGACCGGTCTGCCCTCTCAGTTAGGCTCCAGGCAAATAGGCCAGCTCAATGGACTCTGGGCATAACTGTCCCCCAGCACAAGTTCACCCACTCTGTTGAAAGAAAGCCAATTAGATCAGGAGCTCAGTTGTCTCAAAAGACAAATTAGACAGAGGAGCTGAAGCGTAGACCTTCATAGTAGACCCTCATATGAGAACGACAGCGGACTCAGAGAATCTGCAGGTACCATGCCTGTGTTTCTCGGTATCCCCAAGTGCTGCTGGAAGTTTGCTTCCATTGCCCTCACTGTCATCAGTTCTGCTAAATAACAGAACTCAAACAAGTACATCTGACAATGTAATTGGCTTTATTAAGTGACTCATGAACTGGGCAGCACCCCATCTAGCAAGTAGAGAGGCACCCCAAGGAGTTGTACACAATGGAGGTTCTTATAGATGGGGGGGTGGCAGCAAGAAAGTTATTAGTACAAGAAAAGGATTGTTCCAGAGGAGGCTGTTTGCTAGGGGAAAAGCAACGTGTCTTGCCATGCAGATGACCTCATCTTTCTTTGAGGGATGGAGAGGACCCAGATGACAGACTCATTGGCAGTGATGGAAAGAAACTTTTCCCAACTGACTGGTTCAGGTCAGAGGGCTGGTCTTGTAAAATGGTCCTGAAGTATTCCCCCTTCTTCAGTTTTCGGGAAGAGTTTGAGAAGGGTTGGTATCCATACTTCATTAAATGTTTGGTAGACTACCAATGACAGCGTTGGGTTCTGGACTTTTGTTAGGACCAGAGGTATAGTTCCAAAAATAATTCAAAGACCAATCCTCTTTTTTGTTTTTTTATTACTGATTCAATGTCTTTTTTTTTTTTTAACATTTTATTTATTTATTTGACAGACAGAGATCACAAGTAGGCAGAGAGGCAGGCAGAGGGAGAAAGGGAAGCAGGCTCCCTGCTGAGCAGAGAGCCCGATGTGGGGCTGGATCCCAGGACCCTGAGATCATGACCTGAGCCGAAGGCAGAGGTTTTAACCCACTGAGCCACCCAGGCACCCCTGATTCAATGTCTTAACTAGCAATCGTGTCTTCAGATTTCCTATTTCTTCATGATTCAGTCTCTCTCTCTCTTTTTAAAGATTTTATTTATTTATTTGTCAGAGAAAGAGAGAGAATAAGCAGACGGAGTGGCAGGCCAGGTGAGGGGTCCAGGGCAGCACTCAGTCAGGACCCTGGGATCATGACTTGAGCCAAAGGCAGATGTTTAACCTACTGAGCCACCTGGGTGTCCCCATGATTCAGTATTGATAGGCTGGATATTTATCCATTTCTTGTAGGTCATCCAATTTGCTTGCATATAATTGTTTTATAGTAGTGTCTTATGATCCTTTGTATTTCTATGGTATCTGTTGTAATGTCCCCTCTTTAATTTCTAATTTTGTTTGAGTTCTCTCTCTTTTTTTCTTGGTGTCTAGCTAAAGGCTTGTCAGTTTTGTTCATCTTTTTAAAAAATTTGGTTTCTCTTTAATGTAGCTTTTGAAATTTATACTCTATTTCTTCATTCCTCAGTAACTCTATGCTACTATAAATAAAAACTGCCCTTGTTGTTGATAAGGATATATTTCCTTCCTGGTGATAGGGTTTAGTTAACTAAATAATTTAATTATTCAACACACTTGCGTTGATAGTCTACCATGTACCAGGCACTGAGGATATAGAAAGGTACAAGGAAGATATGTTCTGTGTCTTTTTTGGCATTTACAGTACAACGGACAGCTTAAACCAGTCTGTGGTCCTCTACACTGAGCTTAACCTACTAGTCCTTCATGATCTGGTTCCAGACGTCTCTTTAGCCCCACCTCCCCACCATCCCCCAACCTGCCCTTTCCTCTAGCCATATTTGCAGTTCTGAAGGCATACTGAGCTTCTGCACCTCTGACCTTTGCATGTGTGAGGACCTCTCCTCAGAATGCCTCTGCTCTCTCCTTCACACCTCACCTTTTCCATATCATCCTTGGCCTTCAAGATTCAGTTGAAGCATGACTCTCGAAAAGTGTTTCCTGTCACCACCTCCCCCAGTCTGATTGCATGCCCTTTTTTGGTACCACAGGTATTCTTCCCTACCCAAATATAGCTCGATCACCACATCTGCCAAATAAACTTGCTGTAATTACTGGTTTACTTGAGTCTTTTCCCACATTAAACTCCTAGCCCCTGGAGACCAAGGTGTAAGTCTCCTTCCATTCTATGAAACTTTGTATTCTGACCACCAAGCATCAGTCCAGCCATATATTCTATAAGTATTGAATTATACATGGAGAGTCACTATCTGTCCATCTGATATGGTAGAACCTCATCCATATTCTCTTATTGTCATCACAATGCTGAATGATCCTGAAATGAATTGTCAGGAAGAAAATATCATTATTTTCCATCTTGAGAACTGTAGTAGTACATCAAGTTGAAACAGAAGAGAGAAACTTTACCCTCTGAAGAAAAGGTTTAAATAGTGCTATTTGTTGGTTTTTAAGAACCATAGACAGGCTGTGCCTGGGGTCATTAGGAGGGGGCAGCTTGACCACAAAGCTTCTTTGTCAAAGAGGGTGATTTATAAACAGTCATGATGATTTTGCAGATGGCAGCTGTGGCCCGCATTGAGGAACAATCTGTATCTCTTCGGTGGTCCTAGAGTTCTTCTACCTTATGCTCAGGTAAGAATTGTTCTGAGTAGCCTCACCTACAAATGCCAAACGCCAGAAGGAAAGTTAGAATAATCCTTCCTTAGAGGATAATAAAGTTAAAGCTTAGTTTATTATGGTTTTATTGGAATAAGAGTTAAAAAGGAACATGGAAACATACCTCTTCTGTGTCTTGTTCTTTTATTCCACTTCCACAGTACCCATCTCTCCTGACTCCGTTTTTCCCACCCAGCCAAAAAAGGGGAGTAGATGCACTGGGGCCATAGTTTAAAGGCTGAAGCCCTTACCTTGGAGAAAGTGGCTTCCACAGCAGGGAGCGTGAGCTGTGTACCTTAGAAACATCCCCCTCCTCTCCTAGTCACACCCCCTGATTTTGAGTAGTCGTTTTAAAACCTCAGCCTCCAAGACTAACATGCGACCTAGCCACCCAGAACAGGCTGCCTGGGGCCTGACAGGTTGGGCCTGAAGACCCAGGTGAGAAGGAATTTTTCTTGGATCATAATTTGGGGTTGTTGACCTGGGAAGATGGGGGGAAGCCTGGGAAAGAAGGTCAGTAGGCACACACTGTAGTGTTGAAAAGTGCCTTGCTTTAACCTTTGAGGTGCACTTTAGTTAAAGGACCAGGTGCTAGAAAAGATAATGGTTTGCAAGACAAATACAATCCCCAACTTTGTACCAAGTCCCTTGCCCTTGTGGACAAGTAAATATAAGGAGGTGCGGACGAGTGTTATGATAAGGGACTTATAAGATGCTAAAAAGTCATCCTGGAGGAGAGGATAACATGTAGCCTACTGATCAGAAGAAATAAATGAAACTGTCATGCCCATGTGTGTAGAAGGGTAGATAGTGGCCTTGACTCATCCTGCTCCGGGGGAAGAGTGATGTCAAGGATCTGCCTTGGGCAATGGAGAGTCTATATCCCAGGTGTCCCTGATTTTTGCAGCTTCTCCAAGTAACTAATATGGTGAGGGAGCAGATGGAGGCAGTGGTGGTAGAATCAGTGAGGGCTGGCAGGGTCAGCGTGAGGAATGTCATGGTCAAGGGTGTGTCCAAGTGTCTATTGTGCTAGCTGGGACAGCGGTGACTGAGTGCCATCCTTCAGGAAGTGAATGCCAGATTGCCATCCCACTGGTGAGGCAAGACCATTAGCAGCCAAGCGAGGCTGCAGAAAGGACAAAAGCAACATGGCACCCAGGGGCAAGGAAGAGCAGCCTGAACAACATCTGGGGTTTTTGAAAGGATTTACCTGGTTTCCATGCACTCCTTTGGAAGGAGAGGAATGGGGGAGGATCTGTCCCGGACTTCTGAAGACTCTGTACTGGGCTGTGGATTTTTGTCACTGGAAAGGAATTGTCTTTATAGGGTCTCATCTGGACAGTGCGTGAACTTGTATTCTTTTCAGGATGTTCTTTTATCACCATACTCTGTGTGTCAAAGCCAGTAAGACAATGGAATAAAATATCTCTTTCATGGCTCCTGGGTAGCTCAGTGGGTTAAGCCTTTGCCTTTGGCTCAGGTCATGATCTCAGGGTCCTGGGATCGAGTCCCGCATCGGGCTCTCTGCTCAGCAGGGAGCCTGCTTCCTCCTCTCTCTCTCTGCCTGCCTCTCTACCTACTTGTGATTTCTCTCTGTCAAATAAATAAATAACATCTTTAAAAAATATATATTTCAAATCATTAATGGAATGCACAAAGCCCCAACAATATAGTGATGGAGCCAAGAAGAGTAAAATATATTCTACCCTTTTGTACAGACACTTTGAAAACATCTGTATTTGTGGTTGTTGGCATTTTACAAGGATGCTGTTGCCTAAGATTCCTGCTAGGACTGGAGCACAGGCAAGATCCTGTGATTACAAGGTTCCTTGGCAACTAAGTGCCTTAAACAGTGTTAGAAACAGACTATAAAACAGAAGTCTGGACTGTGTCAGGAAGCATTTAACAAGACTTCAGTGTCTATGTGGTATTTTTATGATTTGCCAAGCATTAAGGCAAGTGAGCATGACAGCCCAACATAGTTACTATAGTAATAACCGTGCAAATTTTAAGATCTACTAAACATTTTTTTAAAAATTAAAGATGTTTAGGGGCGCCTGGGTGGCTCAGTTGGTTAAGCTTCTGCCTTTGGCTCAGGTCATGATTCCAGGGCCCTGGGAATGAGTCCCAAGTTGAGCTCCCAGCTCTGCAAAGGGGATCTGTTTCTCCTCTCCCTCTGCCCCTGCTCATGTGCTCTCTAGTTCACTCTCTCTCTCAAATAAATAAATAGAAAATATCTTTTAAAAAAAAAAAGATGTTTAAATATTTTGATAGGGCTGTCTCTAAAATAAATCAAAATACAGAATATTCATTAGTTTGCTAAATACTCAGACTTCACAAGGTCCTTTTTAAAAGACTCTTAGGAAAAAGCATTTAGAAATTTAAATACAATGAGCAGCTGTCACTAGAGTGACTTCTTGAAACCATAATCCAATCTGACACCTTAATTTTCCTTTGCACTAAAAACTATAGCCTCTCTTCTGGTATTGTCAAGAATTATTGACATGAGGTTAAAAATTACTCTAGGATATAGAGCACAACAATCTCTTTGACAGACTGAAGAATTAATATGTATCAAAGAAACAACCCTTCACTACTGACCAAATTCAAACCACTCTTGTCATCATAAAAGCAATAAATAATCAATCTTGTGTTGAAATGCATGTTGTGCTCACCTCACTTCCAACATTTACGGGGCCCAGTGGAGAATACAAGGAGATGCTCACATGCCATAGGTCTAACCGTCGTAAACCAACCTAATGACTTGCTCACCCAAATACATTCTATCCTTTTATGTTTACAAATGTACTTTCATGATTGGAAGGCAAGCTCAAATTTAGAATTCTTGGACCACTTTGTGTTGTATGTCAGCAATTCCCCTCTCCCAGGCGCCTCTTCCAGGCCCCTCTCTCTTCTTCTCACCACTGGCTTCATCCTGTACTGTGGGGCCTTGGGGAACATGAACCATGTGGATACCCTAGCCTTGCACATACAAGCTCTCGCCACCTCTCACCACTGCCCCAACAGCTGTCCATGGCTACCCGCAGGTCTAGGAGTGGGTTTCCCACTCTTCTGCCCACCCTTAGGCCAGGCCTACAGAAGGGACCAGTGCAGGCCCTGGAAGAGAGCTCAGGGTCATCGGGAAAGGGAATTCCAAGGTCTTGGGTACCTGGAGTATGATCTAGAAGAGAGGTCATGGGCACCTATTTGGTGTGTCCCCTTGGCCATGAAGGGAGGGCATGGCCAGAGAAGAGCAAGAGTGAGCTCTCTAACAGTGAGCTCTAGGACAGGAGCCTTTCTTTCCCATATCATAAGGTGGGTCCTGGGTAACTTTTCTGCACTTGACTAAGGCTAAAACTACACCACCCCGATTTAACAGTGTTATCCTCTCCCACAGTCCCTTGTCTACTTCCCTGGAATAATTTTTATAGGCTTCTGGACAAACACTAGGCTGTGCCATCATTCATGGGAAAATAGCCAAAGTAGTTTCCAGATATTACTGGAAGTTTGGGCCTTAGAGAGGATTATCGAAAGCAGAGAACGGAAACTCTCCTCTAGCATTCGGATACTTCTTAACATGGCAGACTCTCTACAACAAGCAAATGCATGGACTCCTTATGTCTGGCCTCCCTTCCCAGTGTCATCTGCACATCTTGGTCCTCTGCCACATGCCCTGTGTCACCTTCACCTCTGTCCCACAGTTCTCTTAGCTCTTGCTCTCGGTGTCTCCCTGTCCACCATCAACAGTGGGTCAAGGCTTTGTGGGTCAAGGCTTGACCTCCATCTCCTGAATCCCGGTAGGTGCCGCTTTGCCCACAGAATGTTGATTCACCTCCTCTGCCTCCCTCCCTCCGAGTGATTCATGGTGGTGGGGGAGGTGGAGAGGGGAGGCCAGCCCTACCTGAAAACCTGTGCCTTGTGGATCCTGGAGATTTGGTGGCTCTGTACTTCACATTTGATTTTATTACTTCAGTCAATGTCATCAGAGAGATGAGAATAAAGCTACTTGTTGACATTTTCTCGTTTCGTCTTGGGAACTAGAAAATGAAAAGAACTATCTTTTTTTTGAGGGGGCATCTCCCTTCCAGTTGTACCTTGCTCCTTAGCTCATTTCCTGCTGGGGAAATTTTAGGTTCAACCTGTTTTTTAAGTTATGAATCCCATGAGTGACTCAAAACCAATTTTGGGAGAGGAAAAAAAAGAGCTAAGCTGGCTGTCTATAAAGTAGAGAATATGTGTTATTGTTTGTGGAACTTTTGGCAAACACCCACTAAGGCCTTATTCATCTATTCACTCAGCAAAAATACATGGAAGTAAAAATATGCTCAGTGGATGGTGTCAGATATAAAGGCAATTAAGTGCTCTTTTCTGAGAGATGCTTTTTTTTTTTTTTTAAGGTCAGATCCTTATTCTTCTCATGGCAGCAACAAAACTTAGAAGTTTTAGTTACTATAAATTTGACAAATGTGTTGCCTTTTTTTTTAAAAAAAAGGAAATTATGGAGTTCTGTTAACCCAGCTATACTATGATAATGAGTTGATGTGTTAAACATTAACTCTCTAAGTCACAGAGACCTCAAAGATGGTACATAAGCCTGTTCAGTCTCACTAATGAGAAAAAGGAGTCTCGGAGAGGATGAATGACTTACTCAGCCTGTGGTAGAGCCAGACCTTGAGTCTGGATCTTCCATCTTTCTTTTCTTTTCTTTTTTTTAAAGATTTATTTATTTATTTGAGAGAGAGAGAGAGAACATACAAATGAGCAGGGGGAGGAGCAGAGAGAGACAGAGAGAGAGAATATCAAGCAGACTCTGTGCTGAGGGTAGAGCCCAACGCAGGGCTCGATCTCACAACTCTGAGATCGTGACCTGAGCCACAACCAAGAGTTGGACGCCTAACCACTGAGCCACCCAGGAGCCCCTGGATCTTTCATCTTTCTCTGTGCAATGCCTTCTCCAGGAACAATTGTGATAGTTATTATTTATTATGAGAACAAGGCACTACTGGTATTCCTACATCTTTGTAAAATATCCATTATTGTTTTTAGAGACAGAGAAGCAAGGCTAAGAGAAGATGTCACTTAAGCAACGATTTCCCAACTACCTAGTGGCAGAGCCAGGATTGGAAAAGCAAAATCTATCCTCAAGGTCACAATCTTTCCGCACTCCCACCATACTTGCCACCACTTTTCCATACCCCATATGCTGCTGGGAGCATTTTCTTCTCATTGTCTTCTTTTCTTGTGTATAACCAAGAGCAAATGCGGATGAATGACAGTCTGTCTCCAACTTGATATATTCGTCTACTTGATCATTTGTTTCTTCCTTCACTCTTCTCGGTGTAAACACGCTGAGTCAAGAGTTTGAAAGATGAACCAGTAACATACAGACCTGCCTCTTAAGACAGCCAGTGTCTGAAAGGGGATATAGGACTTGCTCCCAAATAACTACAGTATAAGGTAGAATGTAACAACAAATTATCAGAAGTGTAAAGTGTTACAGGCATTCCCGTGTTGGAGGAAAATAAGATAATTTGGTACCGTTTGGAATGGTAAAAGCATTCTGAGGGTAAGAAAATATCTTGCAAAGATTATGAGTTGTTTCACTCTTTGGCCTGTAGGTGGGGAAAGAGGGCACATGCCCATGGAGATTTTCTTTGAGAATGGGTGTAAATGCTTTATATCCGAGAATAATTTGAAATAATAAACTTAGGGGAAGATGAGAAAATTTGGATTTTCCAAATGGGTCCTTGGAAAATAAAAAAACTGCTAAAATTTCTAGACAGTCAGGCTTCAAAGATGTAAACATTTTATATGCTAACTAAAATGAAGTGAACAACTAAAAATGTATAGTCATTACATTTGCTGGGCTCTTACCCTGAGTTACATAAATTTGAATGAATTGGTACATAAATAAACATTCAAATTTTTATGGAAATGAATGAAAAGTCAGTGGAATTGGAAGTCAGTGGAATGAGGAAGCGATTCAATTGGGCAAGGGCCACACTTATTTTTTTTTAAGATTTTTATTTATTTATTTGAGAAAGAGAGAGAGAGAGAGAGAGAGTTAGAGCATGAGCTGGGGGAAGGTGAGGGAGAAGCAGACTCTCCCCTGAGCAGGGAGCTCAAGTGTGGGGCTTAATCCCAGGACCCTGACATCGTTATCTGAGCCACCCAGGCACCCCCACACTCAGTTATTTTTGTTTGGATATTTGCAACGCTAAATGGCTATTCTATTGGGGGGGGATATAAAACCAAGGGTACCTGCCTGCTCAGTCGTTAAGGCATGTGACTCTTTTTTAAAAACATTAACATAAAATGTATTATTTGTTTCAGGGGTACAGGTCTGTGAATCATCAGGCTTACACATCACACAGCTCTCACCATAGCACGTACCCTCCCCGATGTCCATCACCCAGCCACCCCATCCCTCCCTCACAAGAGTCTCTTATGGTTTTCCTCCCTCCCCGTTCCCATCTTGTTTCATTTTTTCCCTTCCTACCCCCCACTACCCCCTGCCCTGCTTCTCAAATTCCTCATATCAGAGAGATCACATGATGATGGTCTTTCTCTGATTGACTCATTTCGTTTCGCCTAACACCCTCTAGTGCCATCCACATTGTTCTAAATGGCAAGATTTGGGGGTTTTGATGGCTGCATAGTATTCCTGTGTGTGTGTGTGTGTGTGTGTGTGTGTGTACCCGTACGTACCACATCTTCTTTATCCATTCCTCTGTTGATGGAGATCTAGGCTCTTTCCGTTGTTTGGCTATTGTGGACATTGCTGCTATAAACATTCAGGGGGCACACGACTCTTGATCTCACAGTTGTGGGCTCGAGCCCCATGAAGCAAGTAACTGAGTATAATGATTACTTAAAAATAAAATCTTTAAGAATATATATGTATAGGAATACATATATATATATATAAAAGTATATATATATATGAAATCAAATATCTCGTGAAATTACACAAGACCTTCATGATGTCTTAGGGCATTTTATCTCCTGGGAGGTCACCATATTGATGCCGAACTTAGTGCGGACACCCGATCGGCATAGCGCACTACAGCCCAGAACTCCTGGGCTCAAGCGATCCTCCTGCCTCAGCCTCCCGAGCAGCTGGGACTACAGGTACATGCCACCGCGCCCGGCAGGGCATTTTAAAGTTAAATTACTTAGACGAAAGGCAGGTAAGAATTTCAAAGCAAATTTAGATCTTTTTTTGTTCACAACCTAACAGTCTGGTGAATTCTAATTCTTGTTTTGAGATTCTTGGGAAAAATGAGAAAGAAATGCACCACACAAGAGAAGGAAAGCAGGCTCTGAGACTAACTAGGTTAAAGCCCATAGCAACAGAAGAAAATTATTACTCAGCCTTTGAATGCTGTCTTTAGATGTATTACTCCTGTGCTCATAACCTGCTATTTAACTTAAAAGTTAAGGGGCATCTGGGTGGCTCGGTTAAGCATCTGCCTTCCGCTCAGGTCATGATCTCACAGTCCTGGGATCGAGCCCCCCAGGTAGGGCTCCTGCTCAGCTTGAGGTCTGCTTCTCCTTCTCCCTCTGCCTCTCCCCACCCCCACTCATGCTCGCTCTCTCTCTCTCTCTCTCAAATAAATGGATGAAACTTTTTTTAAATGTTAAAACCGTTGTCATAATAACTGCAACTTCAATAAAAAGTATAAGGAAGACTTTCTCTGTGATATTGTATTTCCTTAGAAACGTCTCAAGTAAACCCGGGGAAAATGAGAGCCTGTTATTTTGTTCTCCCTCCTTTATTGTCTGTTTGAAATGCCTCATGATAAAGCACCTGCCCACAGGCTTTAGGAAGACTTGATCATTTTTATAAGTCATCAGATCATTCTGCATACCCACTCTGACATGGGTGTCTTGATTCACCACTGGGGGAATGACACCACAAAAGTGACAGTGTAAAGTGATGAGAACTTCCAACCAATCAGTGGAAGTAAGGAAAGCAACTGGTAGGAGTGGAAAATTTGGAGCGCCAGAACTTCTCTGTTCTCGGTGGTGGGGCCGGGGCCCAGGATGTGGTGGGGGCAGGGCAGGGGGGATGCGGGTCCTCCCCTCTTAGAGCAGGTTTTCTCACTGCTCAGTGTTGCTGGAGCCCTTCCGGGAGGATCTGAGGACCAGAGAACCAAAAGAAATGCCTTTCCAAGGGTCTAGGAAAAGTGTCCCACCCACAAAAACTTCTTAATTACTCTGTGAAATGTCACATCCCTTGAGTTTCTATTTTCAGAGATAGAGGGAAATAAGACCTGTATGATACCCAGATAGGATACCTGATTATCGTCTACTGATATCTGTCTCCTTCTGTCTCAGAGTGTGACTTTGGGGTGAAAGCAGAAGATTTAGCTGAAGCCCGCCTCATCCAAAAAGATGGTGTTAAGGGAAAGCACTTTAGAAAGTGTCCGAATCTTCCAGGAGGTTCTCAGTCCAACACTAGTATTCCGTGACCTGACAGTTTGCTGAATAGAATGTATTGGAGGCAGGCTTGGGGGTCCTCACAGCTACCAGATAGAGTTTCAGGCAATTTTGTAAACTAGGTGAGGAATGTTCCAATATCTAATGTGAGAGACCGGGTGCTTTTTGCCAAAGGGAGAGAGAGGGAGAGGGAAAACTCTCAGCAGTCTGCACGTCCAGGGCGGACCCCGACATGGGTCTCAATCTTACTACCCTGAGATCATGACCAGAGCCTAAATCAAGAATAGGGTGCTTAACCATCTCAGACACTCTGAGACTGGGGGCTTCTGATGCGACAGTGACTCGGCTAAGCTTCTCCTTGTGCACATTATTTCGTTTAACTCTCACACCATTCTTTAAGATACAAAGTTTCTTCCCTATTTTGATTACAAGGGAATAGGTTCAGAAGTTCAAGTAACCTGACAACAGTCACTTTGTGCACAGTAGAATCAGGATTTGAGCCCAGATCTGTCTGCTGTCACAGGTTATTCTGTCTTCAGATACCCCAGATCACCTCCCCTTTCTTCGTGCTCATCTTTAGAGGCTTTAATCTTACTTTATGGACTTTCTTTAGAGATGCAGGGGGTAAGGTATATGACGACGCAGTAGAAGGGCTTGGTGGCAGCTTAGGGCTGGAGGAAGATGTCCTCCCTCCTCTCCAAGGCAGACCCTCTGGATCTTATGTCCTCATATGTCCTTGGAGACTTTGCCCATCATCACGTATAATGCCCTCTCGGTCTACAGCAGCGTGTACAAGGTGCGCAGGTCACCCTTAGCCTTTGAGAAGCACCCCTGAGACTGTTTCCCTTTACCCACCACCCGGTATGGTAGCGATTAGCCCTCTGTGGCTGCTGTGTACTTGACATGAAGCTAGGGTAACTGACAAAGTGTATTTTTCATTTTAATTAATTTTCATTTTAACTTAAAAAACAAACAAACAAACCCAAAGCAGTGTAAACTATTTTCCCATGAAATACAAGCCCACCATTTGGGGCAGATCTATACTGCACCTGAATCATAGCATCACACAACACTGTTGGGTTGCCATGCATGTATGAGTCATCTAATACTACAAGAAAATGCATCATCTATCTGATCGCTCACCGGGTGCACTCAGTTTGAATTGATTTCACATGCACGATGTAACCCTGCAATGTGTTTATCTGACTGTTTTATGTAACACTGACATGCTTTGAAACAAAGAAAAGGGACATCTTAAGGGGCAGGTCTGTAGGTATGGGAAAACGTGAAATTTAAAAGGAAGGTGTTGTACTGGTATTACATGGAACAGAGCCGCAGGAGCTCATAACCACAACTGGAACAATGATGAAAAGCAGGCTGGAAAGAGGTCGATCCCAAATTTCACAGGAAATGGTAATTGCAATTAGCTGAGGCACAGCAAAAAAGGAAAAGCCGTCATAGGGGGTTGGGGGCGCACGTGTGCTGTTTCCATCATATCATGTTAAGTTGTACTTCCTAAAATGACTTCCAGAGACCATTAATCAGGAGAGATGTTTGTAGAAGAAAAAAAAAAAAGTGGGGGGTTGGCATCAAATAAGTTCCAGAGGGTGGTGAATATTTTATTTCTTTACTGGGGATTCATACTGTAACTTAGCGTAGTACAAGCATTGAAATATCTGGTTAAAAAAAAAAAAAAGAAATTTTTAAAACTTGATTTAATCCAGTGTCCCCTGACCCTATTTTACCATTAAAACTTATGTTCTGTTTTGTTTTATCTGTTTGGATTACTTGTGGGAGCCCAACATGAGAATTGCAGCCAAGTGGTGACCCTTGTTCTCCGCAGTGAAGTTCTGGGCCGGGTGTTCTTAGCTAGTGCACGGTCAGAAACTGGGCTTGTCCCCTTCTAAATGATGCAGGCAGAATTCCCTGGCCTTTTTAATGTTGTAAACAGAACCCAAACTAAATAAATCAGTTTCCAGGAAGTTAAGACTATGGGGATTGGTTTTGGCAGAGTCATTGGAGGTGACAGTCATTCTGGAAGATGACCAACAACTTAAAAACATGCCCTTGGATGCCGTAAGCCCTGGGACGTGCAAACTCCTTCTGGAATTATCTTCTGGTTTGGATGGTGGTTGATATGGACAATGGAGTTTCTACGGTCGGCTCTGAAGAGAAGAGAGGGGCCAACATGCATTAGGTGGGAAAGTTACCTTCTTAAATTCGGAAAGTGCTTACAGACAGCTTAAGAACCATAGAATGATCTAGAACATTTTAAAAACAACATCAATAAAGGTATTTGTAAAATGTGTGCATGATGTGTTTTTAAAGATACTTCTCTGCTGCTCACATTCCCTTACGTGTTATTTCCAGGGGCGTTCGGCCCAGAGTCTAGCCGGGATCTCTGCGAAGGATGGCAGAGACGACTGGGGACAAGAGGCAGAGGAGAAGAGCAGCCTTCCAGGTAAAGGTCAGCCTCTGTTCAAAGGTCAGTTTTTAGCAGGTGGCGGAGGCAGGGGGTAGGTAGAGGTGACATATGCAGGGAGAAGCTGAGCCCTGGACTGAGGGGACGCCACAGCTCAGACAGATCCAGCAAAGTCTGGCCCAGCGTTCTGAACTTCGACAGGCTTCTCTGTGATGCATTTCAGTTCAGCTTCTGAATTAGTTGTCTTTTTAGTTAAAAATTAGTTCAGCCCCGGTCTCTGCCGATTTGGATTTCATCTGTCTTATCCCCGAGCTTGCCTTCCAGGGAGAGGGCTGCATTTTCTAGCACGTTCGATCGCCGCAGATTGTGGTCCATCCATCTGACCTGCTTATCCATCTCTCAAAAAGAGCACTTGGTCCCCCCAAGACCCCACTGCCCCTCTGCTCTGGGGCTTAGTGTCTGGGGGCTAGATCTCTCTGAGCCCTGCTGTCTTCTCTTTACCCTCAAGCCCCAGTTTGTAATAACCTTCCGACCTCCGCATCTCCTCCGAAGCTTTCTGAGCCTCATCTCGCTTTTGAAAGGTGGTAGCCAGGCACTCATGAGCTTTCAAGATAGTGTTTCTGTTGTTGTTTTAAAGATTTTATTTATTTATTTGATAGAGACAGAGACCACAAGTAGGCAGAGACAGGCAGAGGGGGTGGGGGAAGCAGGCTCTCCGAAGAGCAGAGAGCCCGATGCGGGGCTCGATCCCAGGACCCTGAGAGCATGACCAGAGCCGAATGCAGAGGCTTAGCCCACTGAGCCACCCAGGCGCCTCTGTTTTTTTTTTTTTTTTTTCTTTTTAATGACACATGCTGTGTGTAATACATAAATCAGTATTTTAATTCTGAAACGCTTTGCTTTGGGAATCTGCACCGGTATTCCAGAATGCAATCACTTGTTCAAATTGTTTTAGATTCTCCTTTTGAGTCTCTGGCATATTGTTTGGAAATCTTTTCAATGGTAAAAGACCATTGCTCCTGAGCAGGCCTAATTTTTAGAATGAAAATAACTTTGAGTCCAGAATGGTAAATTGAGTTGGTAATCAAATGGGTCACACGTGCAATTGAGATAAAAACATAAAATGATTACATGATGTTTGTGTGTCATAATGCCCTTAGTCCTGGGGAAGGGGAGCCCCGATATGGGGCCCATGATTTAGAGGGCCCTGCAGATATCACACATACACTGAAAGTAAGAACAGGGGATGCCTGGGTGGCTCACTGGGTTAAGCCTCTGCCTTCGGCTCAGGTCATGATCTCAAGGTCTTGGGATCGAGCCCCAAGTTGTCGGGCTCTCTGCTCAGCCGGGATCCTGTTTCTCCTTCTCCCTTCCTTTGCCCATGTTCTCACTTTCTCTCTCTCTCAAATAAATAAATAAAATCTTAAAAAAAAAAAAACAAAAATAAAAATAAAGAACAAAGACACGGAATCTCTATCACTCAGGGTCTAGTGATCAGCATTGATGTGGTGAAACTCCTATCCCTGAGACATCTGTCCTTGTCATTGATACTATTCAGGCCCCAGGGAACTACTTCTTGGCAGTTTCTATACAATACCCTTGATGTCTTTGAAGCAAAAGGTACATGTCAGTGCTTCTGCCCACACTGCTTCGGAGAACCAATTGGGTGGAATAGTAGATGTGCATAATATACCGGCTAAATACATTTTCTTGGAGCGCTGAATGCAATAGCTTCTTGCTTTAGGAACTGTCATTTCCCAGTTAGTGTCCATGCCTCATTTGTCCCTTCTCTTCATGTTACTATTTGTGACGGAAGGGGCAGTTCACAAAAATTGTACGTGGTGGCTGAGGGCCCTCTGGCAACATTAAGTATGA
Organism: Taxidea taxus jeffersonii; assembly: GCA_003697995.1. Taxonomy (NCBI): domain Eukaryota; kingdom Metazoa; phylum Chordata; class Mammalia; order Carnivora; family Mustelidae; genus Taxidea; species Taxidea taxus. The sequence goes on from RCUC01163942.1 coordinate 15,935, forward strand.
AACAATTCATGTTACTTTTAATTATCTATGTAGGTCTACATGTGACACGTATGAAGTATGATCTTAATTCTTGGTAGTAGCTACAAATGGACACCGAAGACTAAAGTTGTGAGAAACTATATTTTTACAAATATTTAATAACGTTCAATGGAAATCTCAAAAACTAAAGAATTTCAATTTCAAATATTTGTTTTAAATTTTAGTATTCACTAATTAAAGTTTGTAATCTGCCATTCATATCAAAAGATGATTTTAAAAGAGTGGAAAAAAATGACTTCTCTGGAAAGTGTATACATATATTATATATATATTATATATATAAATAATTTTGTCTTTTGAAATTTTAACTGTTACTTTAATTTACATTTTCATGAAAGTGCATTTAAATTATATATACTTTGATTACAAATACACTTCATTTTTTCATCTTTCCAATCATTACCGTCAATAGAACACAAATGATGTGAAAATCTTGATTAGTACAACGTACTGATAGGGAGGAAAAAGAAGTTTTCTGAGATAAATAATTTAGAGATTATATGTTTTACTTTTTTACTCATCCAAGTTTGCCAACCCCTCAGCAAAATATCCAAGCTTATAAGATAGTAATTAAACTCCGTTGCCTTTGATAATATTGCTTTCAATCTTATGAAATTTAAGCCTTTACACACAGGATTTTTTTTTTTTTTGCTTTATTATGATGGTATATTTGGGGGCGTCTTGGGTGGCCCAGTGGGCTAAGCCTCTGCCTTCGGCTCAGCTCATGATTCCAGGGTCCTGGGATCGAGCCCCACATCCAGCTCTCTGCTCAGCGGGGAACCTGCTTCCTCCTCTCTCTCTGCCTGCCTATCTGCCTACTTGTGATCTCTGTCTGTCAAATAAATAAATAAAATCTTTTTAAAAAATTACGATGGTGTATTTGTCAAATGAGAAGAATGGTACATTTTATTTCACTGTAAGTGTGATTTATAACTTTTTCATTATTTAGACATATGCCGTGTGGGTCTCAATTTGCACTGTTGCTCCAGGTTCTGCAAATGGTGGGTATGATCTGGGGCTTTATAACAAACAGGTTCGAATACTCTTTTGAGTGCTGCTGTCTTAATTATAATACTTCCAAAGGCGACCCCCCCCAAGGACGACTCTCACTTGCAGATACATAACTATTTAAAAATTACTTATTCTGCTTTATCGTAGTACTTCCCTATCACTGGTTGCAGACTTCAGCATGAACTATATGCAAACATAGAAAAAATATATATATATATCCCTAAAAGGTAATGCATAAGTTGGACTTCTTGAGTGCTTTACAGGTCTATTTGAAAGACTGCTTGCGATCAATTTTGTATTTTATTTTTTTAAAAAAAGATTTTATTTATTTATTTGACAGACAGAGATCACAAGTAGGCAAAGAAACAGGCAGAGAGAGGAGGGGAAGCAGGCTCCCTGCTGAGCAGAGAGCCTGATGCAGGGATCGAACCCAGGACCCTGGGATCATGACCTGAGCTGAAAACAGAGGCTTTAACCCACTGAGCCACCCAGGTGCCCCTCAATTTTGTATTTTAAAGTAAAGACTCTTAGCAAAGCAAGTTATCATCTTTTTAATTTACCTATTTTTTGGAATCTATGCTTGCTTGAAACAGTGGTGCAACCCTAACACACAATAGAATCATCTGGAAAGGGTTTAAAAAATATTGACATCCTGTCCTACCCCAGGAGATATTTATCTCATTGGTCTGGAATAGGGCCCAGGTCATCAATATTTTATTAGTATATTTTTATTTATTTCTTGCTTCAAAGTTTTACTTTGAAATAATTACAAATTTGCAAAAAATTGCAAAAAAAAAAAAAAAGTACATGGAGGTCCCATGTAGACTTTGCCTTGTTTCCACCCATGATAAGCTTGCATGATTGTAGAGCAATGTCACTTCCAAGAAAATGACACTGCTGAGTTTATTCAGATTTATTTATTTATTTATTTATTTCAAGATTTTATTCATGAGAGACAGAGAGGCAGAGGCAGAGGGAGAAGCAAGTTCCCCATGGAACAGGGAGCCGGATGCCGGACTGGATCTCAGGACCCTGGGATCATGACCTGAGCTGAAAGCAGACGCTTAACTAACTGAGCCCTCCAAGCGCCCCGAGTTTATTCAGATTTCATCAGTTTTACCCATGCTTGCATGTGTGTGTGTTTCTAGGCAATTTGCAGTGCCCTCCCCACGAGGCTTGCCTATGCCTCCTCCCCCCAGCACCTGGCAACCAGCAATCCGTTCTCCCTTTCCGTAATCTGGTATTTCAAGAGTGTGATGTACATGGGATCATACGGTCTGCAGTATGTAACATTTTGAGACTGGCTTTTCTCACTTCACATAATTCCCTTGAGATTCACAGAAATCATTGCAGGTAACAACACTTTGTTCCCCAGTAGTTCATGTATGGACGTACCACAGCTTATTTAACCAACCACCCACTGGGGGTGTATTTGGGTTGTTTCCAGTTTGCAACTGTTATGACTAAATCTGCTGTAATCATGCATGTAACGGGTTTTTGTGTGAACCTTAATTTTCATTTCTCAGGCACAAATGACCAAATGTGGAATTGCTGGGTCGTGGGACAAGTGCGTGTTTAATTTTTGAAGAGGCTGTCAAACTATTTTCCAGAGTGGCTATACATTCCCACCAGCAAATTATGAATAGCCCAGTTTCTCCCCATCCTTGCCAGCATTTGCTGTTATCACTATTTTTTTTTTTATTAACCATTCTGATAGGTATGTAGTGGTATTTCTTGGTTTTAATTTGCAGTTCCTTAATCACTGATGATATCGAACATATTTTCATGTGCTTATTCACCGTCTATATATCCTTTTGGGTGAAATGTCCCTTTGTGACTTTTGTCCATTTTTAAATTGGATTGTTAAATTTACATTTTAAATTTACAATGAGTTTTTGAGAATTCCTTATATTTTTTAGGTTTTCTTTATATTTTTTAGGTATTTTCTTCTGTTGGATATACAGTTTGCAAATATTTTCTCTGGGTGTAGCTCGTCTTTTTGTTCTCCTGAGTGTCTTTCACAGAGTAAAAGTTTTTAATTTTAATGAGGCCCAATTTTTCCATTTTTCTTTTATGGATCCTGTTTTCGGTATCAAGTCTAAGAACTCTTCATCAAGACTTGGGTCCTAAAGATATTCTCTCTCTCTTTTTTTTCCCTAAAAGATAAACAATTTCTTTCTTTCTTTTTTTTTTTTAAAGATTTTATTTATTTATTTGACAGAGAGAGACACAGTGAGAGAGGGAACACAGGCAGGGGAGTGGGAGAAGGAGAAGCAGGCTTCCTACCCAGCAGGGAGCCCGATATGGGGCTTGACCCAGGGACCATGACCTGAGCCGAAGGCAGCAGAGGCTTAACGACTGAGCCACCCAGGCGCCCCAGATATACAGTTTCATGTTTTATATTTACATCTGTGATCCATCTTGAGTCAGTTTCTGTACGAGGTATGAGATTAATCTGAGATTTATTTCTTGTCCATGCATGTCCCATTGCTATAGCACCATGTCTTGGAAAGACTATCCTTTCTCAACTGAATTATTCTTCCATCTTTGTCAAGAATCAGTTGGGCGTATTTATGTGTGTCTCTTTTCTAGGTCCTTTTTTCTGTTCTCTTGGTCTGTGTGACTATCCCTCTGTCATTACCACTGTCTTGATTACTGTAGCTATATAAACTTTAATATTACCTAGAAGTGATTCCTTCTACTTTATTCTTTTTCAAAATTGCCTTAGTGATTCAAGGTTCTTTGCCTTTCCATATAAATTTTATCATAAGCGTGTCTGTGCCTTGCTGGGATCATCTCAGGAAATTTTGATTTAATTGGCCTTCAACAGAGCCTGACCTCAGTAATTTATAAAATCCAACTCCTCCCCCCTCCCCCCAACCAGATAATTCTGATGTACAGCCAAGGTCGTGAACTTTGGTTTAAAGCTAGACACAGCTAAACAAAAATTATTTGGGGGGAATGTGTGCTCCAAGTGTTGGCTTAAAATTTTGAATAGGTGGGATCTTCTAAGAAAAGTGGATCATGAAATGAAATTTAAAGAAGTGAAAGGACGAGAAAAGACAATCTCTTAATGGCTGGGGAGTCTGTCTTGAATCCTCATCCAAGGAGGCAGAAGCCTATGTTTGAAAAAGTAGTTCAACTACTTTATTATTTTTTTTTTAGATTTATTTATTTTAGAGAGTGCGAGAGAGGGAGCAGTGGGGAGAGAGAATTTGAGCAGACTCCATGCTGAGCACAGAGCCTGGCATGGGGCTTGATCTCACCACCCTGAGATCATGACCTGAGCCGAAACCAAGAGTCTGATGCTTAACCGACTGAGTCACCCTCATTTGGAAGGCAGGGGCTGCTCTACTAGTCCAGATGAAGCTCCAGAGAATGGGAAGAATTGCTCTTCAGCCACAGACTTCTCCCTGGGCTTGAACACGCCGGAAGACTTAGGTGCAGTCTTGGCCACACCTACAGAGGCAACATTTTCTCGACAGGTGTGGCACAAGTTAAGAATGTGAAAGCATTTCCTCCTTCAGCAGCATGGTGATAAGAAATGTTGAAAGTTTAAAGGATTTTAAAGGGTGGTTTAGCTCAACCTGGTATTTTGAACCTGAGCCACATTCAGAAGCTTATCTGAAATGAAACCAATAGTGGCAGATAGGGTAATATATTTGTTGCTGTTTTCTTTCCTTTTTTTTTTAAACCCAGAGAGTGCATGGGTGTGTGTGAGAGGGGGTGTATGGTAGAGGGAGAGGGAGAGAAGCAGCCTCTTGGCTGAGTGCAGGGCTTGATGGGGGTCTCGCTCTCACAACCCCCAAGACCATGACCTGAGCCGAAATCAAGAGTCAGGTGCTTGGCTGACTGAGCCACCAAGGTGTCCCACTTCTCTTTCTTTCTTTCTTTTTTTGTTTTTTTTTTAACTGAAAACCTTTTTAGCTCTATCTAGTGAGCATCAATGTTACTATTTTCCTCACAATTTCCCTGTAATTTACAGCGGTCGTTAGTGACTAAGTGAATATATGCTCCCTTTAAATACTATTCATAATCTATCCGCCCCCTGCGATTAATACGTATATAGCTACAGAAATGACAGACTTATTCAAAGAACACCCTTTCAGAGCAAATTAGTCCTTTTCCTATCTCCGACAGCGTACCAGGTAGCTGGCAGAGTTTAGGTCTGAAAACAGATAGTTTGGGGAAGCCGGATGTTTGCTTGCACCTACGTTTATTTCTCTCGAGGCTGCTTTCTGCAGTGGTCACAGAACCAGGAAAGACAAGTTTCTTTCTTGACACTTTCTTCCCCTTGCTCAGTTCATTACCTTCCGCCGCTGGTGGTCGCTCACACAGGGAAGAAAACTGTGCCACCAGCCAGTACTCTCCTGCCCTTGGAGAACCTTGCTCATTCCTGGTCTCCAACGCCAGCCATTCTGAAGGTCTGACCCAAAGACCCCCGAGTTTGCGTTTTGTTGTGTTTTTAAAGAAATGTGATAATTGCTTAGGTCTCTGGCGGTGCAGGCCAAAATGTCTGGAAAGCAAAATGACATTTTATTTCAAAGTCCTCATAAGTCACACCACCCTAAGTCACCACACATTTGCATTTGCTTCTGTTGACAGTGCCTTGTTCCCAAATCTTTCATTAGAGTGACCCACTGTGACAGTGTGTCACGGGCATCCTGTGGCTTTGGGCATCTCTGCCGTGTGTTGCAATATGGCCTCTTCGATGGCTGGCGCTCGCTTTCAAGGATGGTGCGGAGAGGCTCTCCCAGCTGTCTGCTCTTTCCAGCGGCCTCTCCCATGGAACGTTCTCTGGTCTGTCGGCGGCCACAACAGTCCTCTTTACTTCTGACTTCACTGAGAAGGTGACTGACTGCTTCGGTTCCCAGGGATGTTCCCCTCTTTTGGTCTTGCTGTTCTCCCAATAAATGAGATAGAAGCATTCCGGGGGCCGGCTTCTCGTCTGAGATTTCATGAGGAAGCTTCTAGGTTCTGGGCAGCCCACGAAGCATCTTTACTAATAAATGGTTCTTCCTCTGACATACCTGTTGCTGCCTCTCTGCTCCTGCCTTAGTCTCTCTTGTCAACCTTCTGCCCTCCTGCCCCTCGGCCTCACTGCCTCTGCGGCTTCCGCCTGCCCCTTCCTCAGCTGAGCCCCTTCTTCCCCTGCCTTTGGGACAGTCAATGCCCAGGCCCCAGTCAGTTGCTTGCCCTCCCCATTTGCACGCAAGGAATTTAGAAAGTGCTTCTATGAGCACAGCCATGGTAGAACTAAGAATCAGAGATTTTGCAAGGTGACTTAGAGCTGGGCTGCTCTTAGGGGCTTTGCCACCCAGAGACCCAGACTGGCTGTTGTACTTTGTGTGAGTTAGTCTTGCTCCAAGTTCACTGGTGGGAACCGTGTCTTCTGTCCCCCCCACCCACATTTGCCATAAGCTTCATGGAGAACTGAGAAGGATGGGGACCCCTGGCTGGCTTAGTCAGTGGAGTTTGTGACTCTGGATCTCGGGGTGATGAGTTCGAGCCCCACGTTGTGGGTAGAGTTTACTTAAGAAGAATTGAGGGAGATGTCAGAGAGGCAGCACGAAGACATGAGAAAAGAAAAGAGCATGGGCTTCGGAGTCTGTGTGGGTAGAATAATGGCCTCCCCAAAGACTGGCCGCATCCTAATCCCTGAAGCCTGTGCATTAAGGTTGCAGGTGGAATTACGGGAGTTCATCAGCTGGCCTGAAAGCCTATTATCCAGGTGGGCTCAAGAGAATCATGGGGGTCCTTTGAAATACGAGTCAGAAGAATCCATGACAAAGTGTTGTGATGTGAAAAAGACTTGACCAGTTACGGCTGGCTTTGAAGACGGAGGGCAGCTTCTAGAAGATGGAAAAGGCAAGAGGATAGATTGTCTAGAGACTCCAGAGAGGAATGCTGCCCTGCTGACACTCTTCATTTCAGCCTGGTGAAACTCGTTTTGGATTTCGGAACACCAGAATTTTAAGATTCAAAAGTATCTCCTGGGGCACCTGGGTGGCTCAGTGGGTTAAGCCTCTGCCTTCGGCTCAGGTCATGATCTCAGGGTCCTGGGATGGAGCCCCACATCCTGCTCTCTGCTCAGCGGGGAGCCTGCTTCCCCTTCTCTCTCTGCCTGCCTCTCTGCCTGCTTGTGATCTCTCTCTGTGCCAAATAAATAAATAAAATCTTTAAAAAAATAAGAAGTATCTCCTTTTACTCCTCCCCTGGTCCTGCTCGCTCACTCTCTCGCTCGCTCTCCCTCTCTTTCTCAAAAAAATAAATAAAATGTTTGAAAAACAAATCTGATGTTTAAAACCACAAAGCTTAGGGTAATTTGTTACTGCCACAATAGGAAACTATAATAGCCGGACAGTTTCCTTTCTGCCGCCTTCGAGCTTTATATGAATTTTGGCAGGCGACATGACCTTCTCATCTTCAGAGCAGGTAGAATGACACAGGCTTTGAAGGACTTCTGTCAGGATTCTGGGAGATAACAATATGTGTACCCCTGGCAAAATACCCACATGTAGCTGATGCTTGGTGAATGTTAATTCTCTTTCACAAAGGATATGAAACAAAGAAATGATCATTTCTAACTTGTAGTTGAACTAGGGATTTCTTTTTTTTTTATATTACTTTATCTATTTGAGAGAGAAAGAGCGTGCAGCTGTGAGCAGGGGTAAGGGGCAGAGGGAGAGGGAGAAGGAAAGAAGCAGACCCCCTGCTGAGCACAGAGCCAGATGTGGGGCTCGATCTCAAGACTCTGAGATCATGACCTGAGCCAAAAGCAAGAGCTGGAGGCTGAACCAACTGAGCCACTCATGCGCCCCCTAAGGGTTTTTCTTTCTTTCTCTTTCTTTCTTTCTTTCTTTCTTTCTTTCTTTCAAGATTTTATTTATTTATTTGACAGGCAGAGATCACAAGTAGGCAGAGAGGCAGGCAGAGAGAGAGAGGAGGAAGCAGGTTCCCCGATAAGCAGAGAGCCAGATGTGGGGCTCCATCCCAGGGCCCTGAGATCATGACCTGAGCTGAAGGCAGAGGCTTTAATCCACTGAGCCACCCAGGCGCCCCTCCCCTAAGGGTTTCTGATAGATCCTTCATTCATGGTGAGTCAGCCTTTTCTTGAATACCCTGAGTGACAGGGAGCTCACTCCACTATTTTTGTTTTCCATGTGATCGTTGTTGCACTCTTCTCCCCAGTTTCTACGTACTAGCTTTATTCTGTCTTTTGGAGTTAATGGAAATAAATAGCCACGTGGACACTGCCAGACTCTAAAATGCTTTGTGCAAGTCAGAAAAGAGACAACCTCTTTCCAAGGCCCTTTACTTTCCTCCCTGGAAAATTGTTACAATGTATCAGTTTGGTAGCCCTGGACGCTTTGTTGCCAACTGTCAGAAAAATATTGCACTAGAACCGGTGCCCCTTAAATGCAGCCCTATGTGCTGGGCATCATTGTACATCCCATCGTGGGACCCTTGAGTGACCACTGACTTATACAACGATGCTTTCCATTTAGAGACACTTTCACAAAAGTGATCTAATTTGCTCTTCACAGTAGTCTATGAGATAGGCAAATAGGATCATCTTACTTTTACTAAGTGGGGAAACAGATTAAAATATTTCACAAATGCCAAAGATCACAGAGCAAGGAAACCTCTCTGACTTCCCACTTTCCTCCAATTTCTATTCCTTCAGTTTCATATCCTTTGTGAAATCAAGTGAATATCCCCATGATTTTGACAAGTGGCTGATAAAAATATTCATAAGGTCAGGTCTGTTGGATGAAGAAGGGGAATCTATCGAGAGATTCTTGGTGCTAGCAGCTTTGTTTGATATAATCCCATTCTCTTGAGAAAACAAAATCGTTATAGCCATTTTTCAGATAAGGAAATAGATTGCTTAGCCAATCGCTCAAATTCCTGAAGCCAACCAATAGTGAGTATAAAGGTGGTCTTTGCCTCTATTTCTCTCTGCTTGCAAATGCGCGTGTTTTCCTTCTCTCCCCCATGCCGCATCTCGCATAGCAGGCCTCAAATCGTTCTGGATGTTAGACTTCCTGTTATTTCTTATAGGTCAATGTCATATTTCATTTGTGCTGGGTTCCTTCCTTCCTTCCACCCTGAATATCTTTTTAAAAATCCGAGTTAAACAGAGCCTACAATTGAAACTATTTCTTTAAACCCCCCATGTCCAACCTCTACCCCTTTTGGTGATCATTTGCAATGAGGAAATCAGAATTCCTGACTTGAACACATCCCAAGAGCCTTTTTCCATTTAGAGGAGAACTTGCTGATTAATTGATAGTAGGCACTCAATGAAGATTTTTAGAATTTAATTTAGGGATTGCCAGGGACCCAGCATACTTGATAAACCTTATAGCCACAGGAATTTTAATTTTGTCATTGCTTTCTTCGGAGACTACATTTTAAAGTTTCCTTTTCCTCCATTCACTTAATATATGTATCACAAAATGAGGGAAGTTAAGAGGGGCACGGAGCTTTAATGATTATTTCACATCGTTCTCTTCTTCATTTTACAGTTAGTAAATTAACGGAAAGGGATTGAGTAAACCAAACCGGGGCAGCTAGCCGGTGAGGACATCAACATCAAAATGAGAAAAATGGGTTCAATTTAATAGACATAAATATCTGAAATTTAGAGCTCAAGTGGGCATTTTTTAAAGATTTTATTTATTAATTTGCGATAGAGAGAGAGAGAGAGAGAGAGAGCTAGCATGCACGATGGTGGGTGGGTCAGAGGGAGAAGCAGATTCTCCACTGAGCAGGGAGCCATGCTGGGACTCTAGGATCAAGACCTGAGCAGAAGGCAGTCGCCCAACCAACTGAGCTATCCAGATGCCCCAGGCATTTGTTTTTATTAAAAGTCTGATATCCAGGAGCTCCTGGGTGGCTCAGTCATTAAGTATCTGCCTTTGGCCCAGGTCATGATCCCAGGGTCCTGAGATCAAGCCCTGCATCGGGCTCTCTGCCTGGCAGGAAGCCTGTTTCTCTCTCTCCCACTCCCCCTGCTTGTGTTCCCTCTCTTGCTGTCTCTCTCTCTCAAATAAATAAGTAGAATCCTAAACAAACAAACAAAAGTCTGATATCCATTGCCTCTTCTTTTGGTAAGAGAACACTATTTTTTTTTTCTTGGAAAAGTACTCCTTCCCAAATTTCTTCCTTTACTTCACCTTCAACTTTCAGTCTGAAGGAGAATGGAGTGAATTCAATCCCAGCTCCAAGGATAGGCACGTGGTACAGGCCTGGCCAATCAGAGTGGTGCATTCCTTGCTTGGTTCAGGGCAGACCAAGTGACCCATCCAGAGGTGGGCGAGTGAGACTCAGTCCTGGGGTTTCTATTAAGAGGATAGAACACTCTGGTTACTGAGAGGGTAAGACTTTTGGCCTGGAATTGCAGGCAGCCATCTTCCCATCTTAAGGGGAGCATTGCATAAGAATGGGGTCATTCTAGAGAAACACAAAGCCTAGATATGGCAGAAGACCAGTCCTGAAAACATTGAGACCCGAGATCTGGAGGTCTTTGAAGTGTGAATACTCTTAGACTTTTCAGTTATCTAACTAATTAGTTATGTGACACACTGAATCTCTGTCCTGTTTTTTGTTTGTTTGTTTTCAGTTGGGCAAGAATACTTGAAATGGGATTTCTGCAACAGAAAGAAACAATGAAAACTTGATCATAAAGTCGACTGATAAAGGATTGAGAGACAGGGCCTAACAGCTATTTGTGTGGAAAAGGATCTTAGTAGAAATTCTTAACTCATATTCAGTTGAAATCTGATTTCCTGAAATAGGTAATATTAGGTCTCTGTTCTATACTGAGGAACCAAATGAAATAATGTAAATTTACTTTTAAATGTACATTTATGGCAGGGATATAATTAACTTCTAGAAAAAGCTGATGTTAGTTTCCATCTACACTGTACTGGCCGTTTCTCATCTGGAAGGTTATTTTCAGTTTTCTGAAATGGTTTTAACAGAGATGGGGACGAAGAATCGTGTCTCAGGAGGAGGGAGGCTAGGATGGGATGAGATCCTAAAAATACATCATTATTGAAGGAATGGATGCTTAGACAAAAGGGGCACCTGGGTGGCTCAATCAGTTAAGCATCCAAACTCTTGATTTTGGCCCAGGTCATGATCTCAGGGTTGTGAGATAAAGCCCCAGGTCAGGCTCTGTGTTAAGTGTGGAGGCTGCTTAAGATTCTCTCTCTTCCTCTGCCACTCCCCATCTGTCTACCTTAAAAAAAAAAAAAAAAAAAAAAAAAAGCTTAGAGGCACCTGGGTATCTCAGTCAGTTAAGTGACCAACTCACGGTTTCAGTTCAGGTCGTGATCTCAGGGTCATGAGATTTGAGATTGAGCCCTGCTCCATTGGGCTCTAGTTTTAGCTTGGAGTTGGCTTGGAACTCTCTCTCCCTCTCCTTGTGCCCCTACCCCTGCTCACATGCACAAGCTCTTTCTCTCTCTCTCTCTCTCCCTAAAATAAATAAATAAATCTTTTTTTAAAAAGGAAGTTTAGACAAGAAAGTGAAGACTTGGGGTGGGGAGAAATAAAGAGAGATCTTTTTTTTTTTTTTTTTAATTAGTTAGAGAGAGAGAGAGTGAGCACAGGCAGAGGCAGAGGGAGAAGCAGGCTCCTCGCCGAGCAAGGAGCCCGATGTGGGACTCGATCCCACGACGCTGGGATCATGACCTGAGCCGAAGGCAGCCACTTAACCAACTGAGCCACCTAGGTGTCCCTAAAGAGAGATCTTTACATAGACTTTTAACTGCTATCAATTAGAAGAAAATTTATTTTATCATTTTCTTTTCTTTAGCAGAACTAGAAATAGTGGTTAAGAGTTTCAGAAAGGCAGGGGCGCCTGGGTGGCTCAGTGGGTTAAGCCTCTGCCTTCAGCTCAGGTCATTATCTCAGGGTCTTGGAATCAAGCCCCGCATCGGGCTCTCTACTCAGTGGGGAGCCTGCTTCCCCCCCCCCCTGCCTACTGCTCTGCCTACTTGTGATCTCTGTCTGTCAAATAAATAAATAAAATCCTTATTTTAAAAAAAGAGTTTCAGAAAGGTAGATTTTAACTGAATATGAGCAAAATTTTTAAATAATATGCTCCTTCCCCCATGTCTATGTATGGGTTACATATGAGCCCTATACGTTGGTTATTTTCTTAGAAGGACCCATTGACATGAAAGTGTTTTCACTGTTTAAACAGAGTTTCTCCCCCTCCTCCAGTTAATAACTGAGAGCAGACTGTGTTTTTCTGGACAGCCTTATATCTGTATGGTCTTAGACAATGTTGGAGAAGAGTGTTATATATTCAACGAATGTACGAATAAAAGTGTTGTTGATTTTTTAAAGTAACTTCAAAAACAATGTTCTACTTTTTGTTGTTGTTATGATTTTATTTATTTATTTGACAGAGAGAGAGAAATCACAAGTAGGCAGAGAGGCAGGCAGAGGGAGAGGGGGAAGAGAGAGCAGAGAACCTGTCTACTTGTCTTAAGACTTTGTGAATTTATATAATTGACTGAGATTAGCAAAATATTTTTTTAAAGATTTCATTTATTTATTTGACAGAGAGAGATCACAAGTAGGCAGAGAGGCAGGCAGAGAAAGGGGAGAAGCAGGCTTCCTGCTGAGCAGAGAGCCCGATGCGGGGCTCGATCCCAGGACCCTGAGATCATGACCTGAGCTGAAGGCAGCGGCTTAACCCACTGAGCCACCCAGGCGCCCCGAGATTAGCAAAATATTAATTTATAATTTTATGCTACAGTGCTGAGCACATAGCAGGACTTGATCTCTGTCATCCAAGGAGGAATTAAAAGTGGCCTCATTTAGTTTCCATATACTTTATATAAATTACCCCTATGGCCTGTCATACTGTATCATATTGATGGGCTAGCTTCCCCCCAAAAAGCACTTCTTGGGGAATGACTCTATCTTGTCACTCTCTAACCCAGTCAATAGGACGACAATAAGAAATGGAAATAGAACAATGAGAGAGGAAGAAATAAACTGTAACGTTTAGAAGAAGATGCTATGATTTTCTACATAGAAAACTCAAAAGAAGCTCTATGCAAATACAATAACCATAAAATTCAAAAGGTTGCCATAGGTAAGATGATAAATCGATTTTTTTAAAATGTATTTATTAGTTAGAGAGAGAGAGAGAGAGAGAGAGTGAGCACAGGCAGACGGAGAGGCAGGCAGAGGCAGAGGGAGAAGCAGGCTCCCTGCCGAGCAAGGAGCCCGATGTGGGACTCAATCCCAGGACGCTGGGATCATGACCTGAGCCGAAGGCAGCCGCTTAACCAACTGAGCCACCCAGGCGTCCCGATAAACCAATTTCAAGAGTACATTGCAGCAAACAGGACATGTAAGGTAAAAAAAAAATTTACAAGTGCAAGAGAAAATATATAGAGTTGTTGAATCAACTGTTGTACCCCTGAGGCTAATGTAATATTGTGGGTCAACTGTACTCATTAAAAAAACAATAAAAAAACTATAAAACTAAAAAAAAAATAAAATTCAAATAATTTTTCCCTTTGTGCAGCTGTGATGCACTGAAAAGGGGCACCCAGGGTTTTTTAAGACACTGACTTTCAAATACTTTATTCACTTTTTTCTAAAAGAATTTTGAAAAAACCATGCATTTGCTCCTATGTTTTAAAGTTGACATCAAAGGTATTCCATTCCATTCAAAATTGAAAAAGTAGAAAAGAACGTAATTTCCAACATGTTATAAACATTGACATTTTAAAGAAAAACTGTTATATTTTGCTCTTAAAGTATTTTATAGACTATAAAATGGTAATAATTTGATACTGTCACCAACCAACCGCTAAAAACACACAGGGACAAGCTCTTAATATGAAAAAATATGTAAATCTTCCCCTTTTCTCTTTGAATCATATTTCTATTCTACTTCCTGCACAAATCTTTGTCTTGATACATATGTATGCTTGAAAGTTCTCTGCTGATTACCCTTTCAAATTTCCCAAAACAAGATGCATATAAATGTAATTCTTGACATTCATCTAATTTCCTGACATCATAAGGCTATAACAACAACAACAAAAAATCCTTTGAGTGTCTGGGTGGCTCAGTCCGTTAAGCAGACTCTGCCTGCAGATCCCCCTGCTTATGCTCTCTCTCTCAAATAAATAAATAAAATCTTTAAAAATATAAAAAAAATTTCTTCTAGATGAAGTTATCTTTTATAATTACTACTAAATACTTGATCAAACTCAAATATATTATAAATATTGATAAATAATAATTTAATATAAAAAGTAAAATTTACTAGAAATAAAACTCTTTATAAGTGTCATGATCTTATTTCTATGGTTTTTTTTTTTTTGAAGATTTTATTTATTTATTTGTCAGAGAGAGAGAGAGAGAGCGAGCACAGGCAGACAGAGTGGCAGGCAGAGGCAGAGGGAGAAGCAGGTTCCCTGCCGAGCAAGGAGCCCGATGTGGGACTCGATCCCAGGACGCTGGGACCATGACCTGAGCCGAAGGCAGCCGCTTAACCAACTGAGCCACCCAGGCGTCCCTATTTCTATGGTTTTAATGAAAAGAAATGTTTCTACTGGTAAGAACTGGTAGTACTAGCAGTTAGTTTATTTAAATTTTTTTTAAAAAAATGTTTTATTATTTTTTAAAGATTATTTATTTGACAGATAGAGATCACAAGTAGACAGAGAGGCAGGCCGGGGCGGCGGGGGGGAAGCAGGTTCCCTGCTGAGCAGAGAGCCCCATGCGGGGCTCGATCCCAGGACCCTGGGATCATGACCTGAGCCGAAGGAAGAGGCTTTAACCCACTGAGCCACTCAGGCGCCCCTATTTAAAAAATTTTTTTTGATAGAAAATAGAGGGATGCCTGGCTGGCTCAGTTGGTGGAACATATGACTCTTGATCTCAGGGTTGTGAGTTCGAGCCCTCTGTTGGGTACAGAGATTGCTAAAAAAAAAAAAAGAAAAAAGAAAAGAAAAAATAGGAGATAGAAAATTATAAGCATTTTATAGGATGAAATAAGAGGAGGAATCTCATAATTACAAAAAAATTCATAATATAATCATTAAAATAGGTTTTAATTATTCCATTGAGTGCCACATATGAAAATGGAACAAAATTACATAGAAGTTTTATCTTTGGGTTTTACCCAAAGTTATCCTAAAAATGTTGGCAGTCCCAGAAAACATTTCAGTTACATTGAAAAGAACCAGAATCATTCTGCTTCTTTAGCTGATTAAGATGTTTTTATTTCCAGCAAATGACACACCCTACGAGAGAGTATTGAGAATAGCTGAAAATAAATGCTTATTTTTAAAATACGAGGCGGTGGGGGGGAGCCAAGTTTTGAGTGTTGAATATTTCTTGTCTGTGTTCTCTTTGTTTTTGGGCGCCCAGAATGTTTCTCCCATTCTTCGAAAATGGGCCAAGGAGGGAAGAGGTGAAAATCCTCATTGCCACCCATCCAACCTTATCACCGTTGATCTGATTTCAGAACAACTCCACAGGAACCGAAATATTTGATTCTAAAACCTGTGCTTTACTCTTAACAGAAATATATATGAAATGGGAGACAAAGAAAGCTCTGTGGGTTTACTGTACCCTTAATGCTTCAGGAGACCTGGCCATCTGGAGATGGTGGACCACTGTGAGAATTGCACAGGATGCTCTGGTCGACTGGAAGGATTATTGTGAACTCAAGAGTTCTTAGGTGAACTGGCTTTAGGCAGAGTACATATGGAATTTGGGCATCTAGCAGTAGACTTCCTGAGATTGGTAGGTGCTTATGTATTCTAGAAAGTCCTTATATACCCGGGGTTGGGAGAGTTAGTCTGTATTTGAGGAGCACTGTTGATGGTGTTCTTGATGTTCTGGCTCTTAAAATGGGTGGAGGGAACATGCATACCTGTTTTACTATTTTTATTTAAATGACGATTACTATTTACCATTGTTATTTAAATTAAATATATAATAACACTTATACATATGATATATCTTCCAAAAAATATAGTTTGAAAAATCTATGATGGGGACGCCTGGGTGGCTTAGTTGGTTAAATCGCTGCCTTGGGCTCAGGTCATGATCCCAGGGTCCTAGGATGGAGTCCCACATTGGGCTCCTTGCTCAGCGGGGAGCCTACTTCTCTCTCTGCCTTTGCCTGCCTCTCTGCCTGCTTGTGCTCTCTGACAAATAAATAAATAAAATCTTTTTAAAAATCTATGATGTTTGCAGGAAGTTTTATTTCTCTCTCTGTTTCTGTTTCTCTCTCTCTCTCTCTCTCTCTCTCTCTCTCACACACACACACACACACACACACACACACACGGGGAAACTGCAACCCAGGAAGATTGGGTTCATAGCGAGAGAGGGAAGCTGCAGGACTCCATGAAAATCTGCTCTTTAGTCCTTTTCTTGCTTCTATTCTTGCTAGGCCCTGCACCTCACCCTACTTTACACAAGCCTCATAATGCATATAGCATCTGTCCTCCTTGTAAGGGACAAAGAGTTAACAATTTCTTTAAAATTGATAACATCTAAGGAAGGACCAGATGAGAATGACCAGATAAAGCCATCCTATGCATATTCCAGTCCAAGTGTGCTGGACATCTTGACACCTGGGCCTTTATCTTTGTTCTAACCACTTTCTGGATGCCTTAGGGGACACATACACCAGACTACTGTCCTCAGTAAAAACTTCCAGACCCCGAACAAAGATGAGGCTCCCTCCTTTCCTTTCTGAGTCTCCCAGACACTCTACCTGCATTCTCTTTATACCTTCAATAAACTTTTTTTGCCTCCTGCTGCCTCAGGTTTGATTTCCATCTTGGGTGAAGCCAAGGACCCTCTGGTTGGTCCTACGGGGGACCCCCTCTGGGTCCTTGGACCTGGCCTGCCTGTGTCTGTAGGTGTGTGTTCTGTGAAAGGGATCTGTATATAAAATGACCTCCAAAGGCCAAAAGAGCTGGAAGACTGAAGGAAAAGTTTGATAAGTCTAGCTTGATGAGAAATGGTTTATTAGGGGGACTTAGGGACAGAAGCATGTCTTGCACTGCCACAACAGGACTAGATCTTTGCAGTCCCACCTCTGGCTAAGACCTGCTTTTATAGTCCTAGAGGCTGGGAACCACTCAGGAGGAGAATGTTTGAGAATAGATGTGTGTCATTGTCATACCTCCAAGGCAGATCAAGGACGTTATGCCACCAGGGAGTCCTTAAGGATGTGGTTAAACAAAAGGAAAGAATGTGCAGTGGGGGGCTGTGCTCCCCAAGGTTTTAGGTTACAGAAAGGCCATCTTAGCAGATTTGTCCAAGATAGTGTTAATCTGGTTCACGCAGTATGACCGTTGGGAAAAATGTAAAAATCTCATAGCTGGCAGGAGCATTCGTCTCAGGGAGAGAACTGTCTTTATGTAGGAAAATAATAAGCCCTTTAATGGGATAGATTTTAAAGAACTTGGTAAGCAAAGTGATAGTTCAATAGTTTTACATTAAAAATAAAGGAATTTGAATAAACTGTTGCGTATATGGTTAAATGATATTCCATCTGGGCATCAAGACCACTCAGTGGAGACATGACCGTCTCTTCAATGAATGCTGTTGGGAAAACTGGACATTCACATGCAAAAGAATGAAGGTGGACCCTTATCTTCCATCATATCCAAAAATTAATTCAAAATGAACTGTAGACCCAAATGTAAGACTCAAAACTAAAAACTCCTAAAAGGAAACATAGGGGGAAATTTAATGACATTAAACTTGGCAACGGTGTGCCTGGGTGGCTCAGTTGGTTAATCGTCTGCCTTAGGCTCAGGTCATGATCTCAGGGTCCTCAGATGGAGCCCCACATCAAACTGCTTGCTTAGGGGGGAGGCTGCTTCTCCCTCTCCCTCTACTGCTCCCCCTGCTTGTACTCTCTCGTTCTCTCTGTCTCTCACTCAAATAAACAAACAAATCTTAAAACAAATAAACAAACTTGGCATGTTTTCTTGACTATAATACCAAAAGCATAACCAATGAAGTATAGAGAGGTAAGTGGAGCCACATCAAACTTAAAAGCTTTTGTGCATCAAAGGACACATTCAACAGAGTGAAAAAACAACCTGTGGAACGGAAGAAAGTAATTGCAAATCAAGTATCTGATAAGGAAGGGATTAATATCCAGAATATATAAAGAACGCCTACAATTCCCCAACAACAAAAAAATCAAACAACCTGACTTAAAAATAGAGGACCTGAATAGCCATTTCTCTAAAGAAGACATGTAGATAGTGAATAACCACCTGAAAAGATGCTCAACATCACTCATCATCAGGGAAATGAAAATCAAAACCACAGTGAGTGATACCACATTATACCCATCAGGATGACTACTGTTTAAAAAAAATTACAGAAAATAGTAAGTGTCAGCAAGAAAGTGTAGAAATTGGAAGCCTCGTACACTGTTGGGGGGAATGTAAAATGAAACAGGTACTATGGAATACAGTATGATGACTCCTCAAAAAATTAAACATATAATTACTAAACAATTCAGCAATTCCATTTCTGGGTATATACACAAAAGAATTGAAAGCAGGGTCTCAAAGAGTATTTGCATACCCATTTTCATAGCAGCACAATTCACAATAGCAAAAAGGTGGAAATAAATGTCTATTAATGGATGAAAAGCTAAAATGTATATGAGAATATCGTTCAGCCTTTAAAAGGAAGGAGATCCCGTCACAAGCTATTACATGCATGAACCTTTAGAACATTATGCGGGATGAAATAAGCCAGTAACAACAAGACACACACTGTGTGATTGCACTTATATGGGATATCTATACTAGTCTAATTCACAGAAACAGAATGCAGAATGGGGGTTGCCAGGGGCTAGAGAGAGGGGGGAAAGGGAGTGACTATTTAAAGGGTATAGACACCGCTGCAATCAAATTCCTGCAATCACCCACTGCAATCAAAGGAACAGGAGAAATTGTTATGATGGTCTCTAAGGTCCCCATAGCCTGTCCCCCAATGCCTTTTTGGACTATCTGCTTTCTCTCTACCCTCACTGTTACAGCCTTCCTGGCCAGACTGATGTTTCTCCAACCTGCCGGGTCTATTCCTGTCTAAGCGTCTTTGCTCTAGACTGTTCCTCTTTCTGGATTGTTCTGTGCCCAGAAATCCTTGGCTTCCTTCAAGTCTTTGTTCAAATGTGACTTTCTCAATGCAGCCTACACTGACCACTCTATTGAGGACGGCAGTGTTCGTACATTGTTTACCCTGCCATACTTTTCTTTTGTTCTATGCACTCCCCATCTTCTGGCATACTAATATTATCGTTCTGTATTGTTTATGTCTTCCCCTGCTAGCGTGTAAGCTCCACGGAGGGAGTGACTTTTGTCTGTTTGTAGCTGATGTGTATTCCAGGCACCTAGAGTAGTTCTTTATAAATAAAGTCTCCTTAATAAATATTTGCTGAATGTTGAGTCCGTCTTCTCAAGTGAAAATACTATTTCCCCAAGTGAATCTGGGGAATGCTAATTCTGAAGGATGCATCATATATACAGAAAAATGTCTTGTGGTCAACTAAGCTTGATGTCCCTTTCTTGGAGACTGACAATTGACATAGGTAATATTTTGTGAAAAACCTAAACTTGTTTTACAGGATACTCTGTGAAAATTAACCAATAATGATCAAAAAATGTTGAGAAGAAAATGAAAGTTGCAGAAATGGCACACTAGGGATACAGGAAAAGATCCAAGGGAATGAATAGGGGCAAATACCTACTTTAGTTCTATAAATAATGGACTTCACCATCCACTCAGCATTTAGGGCTGGCTGGCCTGATGTGCTGACCAAAGGCTGCACAGGCTCAGAAAAACAAGCTGGGTCATGAGGACTTAAATAAGTGGAAAACAGATAGTCATGAGTCCTGCTGGCTGCATTGATTGCTAGGGAATCGTCTCTCCATTCAGTCCAAAATATGGTTGTGCAAAAAAAAAAATTAAAAAAATATGCGTGTGTTTGGCACTATCACTGGGTCAGGTGCAGAACAGAAAGTGAAGAGGAGGGTGAAAAATATAAGAGCTCAGAGAGATCCCACATGGTCTCCAAGATGAATACAAGGGCTGGGCCAAAGAGTTCATGGTGTGGAGTTCTCCGAAGCCTGTGATGAAGGTGGGCTCGGTGGGCACACCCACAGTGAGGCTGGCGGGGGGGGGGGGGGTGGGGAGGTGCCGAGAGAGTAGGAGCTGAGCGTGTCAGCACACTCAAAGGCTCCAGGGCCATCAACCTTGCTCTTTTTTTGGTTTTGTTTTTTTCACTGCAGCCAACCAGAGAATCCTGGCAGCATAAGCAGATAGGTTTCTGGCTATCTCTATATTCTCAAGTATTATCTTCAATCACACTTTATTATTCATAGAACACTTCTTTGGCTAGAGTAAGTATTTGGAACACAGCCAAAGAAGCAGGAAGTAAGGGGGTGGGGAAGCCTCTGAGTATCCAAAATAGACAGTATGGAGTTTACTTAAGATTGAAATACTTCACTTCTTCAAGAACTCCTTAGGCACCAAGCCAAAGCCTAGTGAAGGGAATCTATGGGGTTGCCTAGATCATGGGAGACCCAAAATGGCGGGCAAGGCAGGGGCGACAAACATGAGAGCAGAAGAAGAGACTGAGAAACTAGAAAGTAGACACAGAAGTTGAGAAAGTTGACCTCTTTGGGCATAATTTTAGGGCAAGGACAAATGCTTGATGCAGAAGTGGACTCCAAGATATTGCTGCATTGCAGGATGGGTTTTTAACCACCATAATGCTTGACTCACCGATAGAAATTCACTTGTGATCACTGACTCCATTTGAATATGCATTTTGGGAAGCTCTCATTCCCAAAAGACTAAAGTTAAGAATAAAATGTCAGCTCGTGAAGGGGAAGCTTCAGCTAAGCAGAGTTAATTAAATTATTAATTAATCTGTTCCTCTCCTGGTTTTAGGCTCCAGTCCTGACATTCAGAAGTTGTATAAAAATCATAGTTATAAATATTGTTCTGAATATTTTTAGCTAATGGAGTTTCATTAACAGGCTTGCTTTCTGCATTCCATTATCAGTGATTAATTTCTGCTTTGTATTTCGCATAACTGGTTTTTTTTCAGAGGTTGGGATATTATTTTGGTTTCTTTTGTCTTTGGACATAAAAGCATTTCCTTGATGTATTCATAGGTTAGCATAATGAGATGATGTGTATTGATTTATCATGAATGACTAAATGGTATATATAGTATCTTTAGGGAAAAATGCTAATACTTGATAGTAATAGCTAACTTTGGTAGGCGCTCGGTTATATCAATCTCTTCAATTTCTGAACATGTACGTATAAAAACAATGCTTACCTGTGATCTCAAGCTTGGAAAATATGTTAGGCAGGTAGGTGGCAAAATACCTTCCAAGCATGGACAGCTTGAGTTAAAATGTGAAGAAAATGGAACACTGATGGCAAAATCGAAATTCCCTAAGGTTTTGTGGATTGTGCGTAAAGAATCTGGTCGCAAAGCAAGAGTAAAACCCATCATGGGTCAGTTTAGACCATACTTCAGATTAGCTCTCCAGTGTTAAGGGTGGACTTTAATGTCCTATGCAGGCAACAGTTTCTGCTGTTTTCCTGAAGGTGGACTCCTTGTATAATAAATAAAAAGATTCCTGTATAATAAAAACAACAATGGAATACCCAGGTCTGCATCCTCCTTTTGCTGTTCATTAGCTCTATAATCTGCCTCCAAAGGATCAGAAATTAGTATTACGGATAAAAATGGAGAGGATGATTGTGACATAATAATAAAAATGATAATATTGCCTGCCCTTCCAACTTCATAAACTTTTTGGGAGGATCAGAAAGGATGATACAAATGAATATGCTTTGTGAACATTATGTGGTGTTATTAAGATGGCAATCTTATTTTTACATGGCTTGAATCACTTTAAATGGTGATTGTGTGGTTAGGGCGGTGATTATCTTCGGTTGACTCTCTTCTGAATGGATTATTAGAATTTTATCTTCTCGAGGGGTTAGGTTTTACGTTTCTAAACTTTGAGCACTGTTTTAATTCAGTTTTGTTGTTTGTATATCTTTGGCTGGTTCTGGACCCACATGTGATAGGTCTTGAATTTTTATCAGCCCATAGTATTACGCTGCCTTCCCTGAAACATGCCAGAATTTTTTCCATATCTTTTTGCTGGCCTTTCATTTTTTTTTAAAGGTTTTATTTATTTATTTGACAGACAGAGATCACAAGTAGACAGAGAGGGAGGCAGAACGAGAGAGGGGGAAGCAGGCTCCTCGCTGAGCAGAGAGCCCAATGTGGGGCTCGATCTCAGGACCCTGGGATCATGACCTGGGCTGAAGGCAGAGGCTTTAACCCGCTGAGCCACCCAGGCGCCCCCGCCCTTTCATTTTAAACTAGTCATCGGGATGAGCCCTGGATCTTCTTGATGAGTTCACAATCTGAGCATGGCCCTGTAAGGGAGAGTAAATGACTGATCTTGATTTCAAGACTCGTTTTACCGTAGACAGAAAACAGGCAAGACAGGGAGGCCTGGCTGGCCCAGTTGGTTTCGTCTGATTCTTGATCGCAGCTCAGGTTTTGATCTCAGGGTCATGAGTTCAAGTCCTGTACTGGGCTGCAGGCTGGGTGTGGGGCTTACTTGAAAAAAAACAAAAAACAAAAGAACAAAAAACGGGCAACACCCCTGTCACCTCATTTTTGAAGAGTAAATGTAATTCCTGTCCACAGGGGTGAGAGGCCCATGTCTCATGTGGGTGGGCCTCCTGATAGAGAAATGCTTGGTTTTAAAGGATGCAAGGTGGCATAAGGACCAAGCGCTGAGCCCATCCTGCAGAAGCCTGTTTAATCACTCTATAGCAGAACTGTTCCATTCACTTGATACTGTGCCATCTGCTAGTTCTTTTAGCATTAATTGTACCACGGTATCAACAGAACAGAACTAGTAAGATTTGAGTTCTGTGACGTTTTGTTCTCGAGATCTAAGCATAATTACCGCATTTTTAAGAGAATATTTTAAACTAGATTAGAGCTTGCTTTGTTGAGCAGAAGAACATCTCTAGAGGGCTACTCTTCCCTTTTCACATCTGTGTCAATGTGAGGACCATTTTCGGGAGTCTGGAGGGCATAGATCTGTTTGTAGAAGATTACAAGGGGTCTGAGTACTTCCTGAATACTATCCAAACGGGCCTACTTTTCCTTTCTGGGAGTTTCACATCCAAGTGCTGATTTTTTTTTTTTTTTTTAGATTTATTTATTTATTAGAGAGAGAGAGCGTGAGAGAGCCTAAGTGTGGAGCAGAGGGGCAGAGGGAGAGGGAGAGAAAGTCCCAAGCAGACTCAGACTTGAGTGTAGAGCTGGATGTATGCCTGTATCTCACCACCTGGAGGTCATGACCTTGAGATCAGGACCCGAGCGAAATCAAGAGTACCATGCTTAACCAGCTGCACCACCTGGGCGGTAGGATTTTTGTTTGTTTGTTTTTAAACAGTGCTTTCAAGCCCCTTCTGCTCTCAGACACCTCACTTCAGCTGTCATCCTGCTCAGGGTAAGAGTAAGGGTGCTTCCCTTCTGGTCGGTTTCCAGAACTGTGTGTCATCTAATGAGCCCGTCTAGCCTCGTTGATTGGCACTCATACGCCTGTGTGAGTGTGAATGTGGGTTTGGTGAGAGTAGAGCAGAGATTGTCATCTGCTGTTGGTGGCCTCCCCATCTCCATGGGGACAGGGAGTGGGGGCAGGGATTTTTTTTGCCCCACCCGCCCGCCCGGGGAAGGGACACATAGGGAGAAACTCAGGCCTGGCAAGCTTGTTGGTGATGAACTCCTCTCCAAGGCAAGACTGGGGGTTGAGCTGAGCTGTGGAGGGGAAGTTGTCACCAGTGTGCGGCAGGTCTGTAGGTGCATCTGAAGCTCAAAGCCACATGGATAACCATAGAAGGTCTGTCTGAAAGTCACCGCCCACCTGTTGGGTTCTCCTTGGCTCAGCAACAACTCCCATGAAAACTATTGATGCAAAAGCTTCAGGCTTCATTTCCCCGTAGATCCTGGGGGTTCACATCACCTCCCTTTCCCCTGGTTTTCTCCCCATCAACTCAGAGCCCTGCTTTCCTGAAAATTGTCTTCACCAGCTGACTCACGGCAATTCCTGGGAAGAATCTTCGAGACTTTCATGACTCTCGAAACCCATAAATCAATCTAACAGTTTTCCTAAGTGCCAGTGATACATTTGTCTCGGTCTGGGGACAGAGGAAGTGTCTCCCTTTTGAGAACCTGGGCACGAAATAATGTATCAGAATGCACATAATAGAACAGAAACACCGTTTCTTACAGAGGTCAAATAATTCTCAATCCAACGGGACGGGAGGGAATGATCAGACGCTAGCAGTCCTCTGCATTTGCTGGTGTGACACAGATCAGGGTGCAGGCAACTCTGTCTTGCGCTGAGGAACGTGAAACGAGGGAGTCTGGGTCCCAGGGCGCTGGCCAGCAGCCCGGGGGCGGGGGTGCTCCTAGGGCTTCCAGGAGCGGGCAGGTTAACCCTCCGCAGCAAGGACTGCAGGGGAGAAACCTCGAAAGGAAAGCGCAGGAAATGCTAGCAGGCGCGGGGACAGGGAAGGGGGGAGCCCAGACTGCAGCCAGACCCAAACAGGGTGGGGCCCCGGGGGGCTCCCTGGGGAAAGGCGCCCGCCCGGGGGGCGGGGGGGGGGTGGGGTGGCCTCGAGGGGCGGGGAGGCAGGCCGGCGAGCTCGGGAGGAAGAAGGGGACCGGCGCCTCCCGCCCCCGGGGCTGCCCGCCAGCAGCCGCAGGGCGAGGCTACGGCGCCCGCTGGCGTCGCTTTCGCTCTCGGGGTTGGCCGGGGTTCGGGCCGGGCTGGGCGGGCCGGGTGGCGCGCGGGGCCGGGCTCCGCTTCCCCACTTTTCCTCCCTCCCTCCTCCTCCCGGGGCCGTCCCGGGCGGCCGAGCCAATGAGCGGCGAGAGGAGGAGGGCAGCGGGAAGCGGAGCGCGCGGGGCCGCGGCCCTCCCACCGCGCCCACGCCAAGTTTGCGCCCCGGGAGTTTGCGCGCGTCGCGGCCCCCGGCCTGGTCGCTCGGTCCCGGCGAGGGAGGCGGCCGCGCGTGCCTGGGGCAGCCGCCCGCGAGCTCTCGGGCTGGAGGACGGCGAGCGGGGTGGCGCGGGCTGGGGCCGGGCAGCCGCCTCCCGAAGATGCAGGATGGCAGCGGAGCCGCCGTCCAGCCTTTCCTACCGCACCACGGGCTCCACCTGCCTGCACCCGCTCAGCGAGCTCCTGGGCATCCCGCTGGACCAGGTAACGGCGGACCGCCTGGCCGCGGCGGGGGCGGGGGCGCAGGGACCCTCCTCCCGAGCCGCTGCGGGCGTGCGGGCTGGGGGGACATCTCAGCCACCACGCGCCCCCCACCCCAAGCGGACTTTATAGCCACACACACTCGACAGGTGGGCTTTTTTCCTGACCTGGTTTTTGTCTTGTAAACGAGAAACAAAAGAGGTATACCCTGACAGGTTCAAATGAACTTTCTTTTTTCTTTTTGAGGTTTTGGGTTGGCTCGTTTCCTGTAACCAAGTTCTAAATGTGATAAATGAATCAAGTGTTTTTTTTTTTTCCCATCAGTGTCGTCGAGTCCTTATTATTTTTAATTTAGATATCTCTCCTTAAAAGATAAGCTTGATTAGTCTGTAAGCTCTTGCCTGAATAAGCTGTGGAACAGAGACTCGGGCTTTAGACTTGGGCGGTGAAACTTTCCAGATGGGGGGTGACAGTTATGTTGTACCACGTGCGGTGTCCGTCGGAAAGGGAAGAGTTGCGCAAGGACACTGTGGCTTTCCGAGGGGCTTTCCTTGACTCAGTGGGCTTGTCCTTGAGGTCCCAGGCTCCTGAGTGAGTAGTGGGAGAAGAGAGGCACGTGGACGTGGTTGGACTGCCCGGGAATTGTCTGCTACGATTAGAATAGAAAACGGCAGTAATTCCTGGTAAGCTGCCTGAGGGTTGAGGCTGTCTTACTCATTTTCTTGTCTCTTTAGGTGCTGGAAGCTAGATCTGCTAGGTATTTCATAGTGAGTCAGTAAATACACGTTGATTTAAATGGAATGGGGGGGGCGTGGGCGCGCTGGCCCACTGCCTTCTTATTCAGTTTCATACCGAAAGTTTTACTTTGGTTTTCTTCCTTTGCTTTTTACTAGTGATTTTTTTTTTCTTTCTTTTCCAAATGGGAGTATACCCTCCCGCTGCCCTCTCCACTCAACATTCCTTCTGCAAGGAGGAAGTGAGAGCTGGCTGTTTGCCTTACTCAGATACTGTTTACTGAGCTGCTCTTCTACCTGGCTCCCTCCAAGGATGCATGGGCAACTCCACCTCTCCCCAGCCAGGTGGCTGCCTGCCCCCCAGTTGCAAAATCCAGAAAGCTAACAAATGGGGAGAGGTATCAGATGCTAGCTGGTGCTTCTGTAAATTACTCTTCAATTTGTAGTGAGATCGGGAGAGACCCAGGGACCTGGGGAAAAGCAGAGAGATACTAGCAAATTCTTTTTCTCTGAAACTACCCTAGCTCCCAGCTGAATTCCCTTCAGGAGAGTGTGTTTTGTGCTTAACCCCTTCAGCCCCACCCCCGCCCCCCATCAGAATTTATTTTAATTGCATTTTCTGTTTTAAGCCTTTTGGCACTGCTAGAGAGAGGAATCCAGGGAGGCTTTTTGTCTGGAAAGGAGTAGTTGGGGGACCCCGACAAGCCTGGGAAGTGCTCTTAAGTGCTTTTTAACTGCATCCACCCCCTTCCCAGGTTCCTGGATTTCTGTCAAAGGAACCTTGTTTTTAATTTATAAGAAAAAGAATAAAAGAGCCTTAAGGATGTTTAAGGCTGGGAGAAAGGGATTTCTGGGAGAAACTGAAGGAGAAATGTGGGTGATCCGCAAGGAAGGAGCCGGGGTGATCTCTTTGATCTTCCAATGGCCCCAGCAGCCTCCAGCAGGCTCCTGTCCGAGTGACTCTTGGTGGAGAGAAGCACGTATAGGGCAATGCCCCAGATCGCTCATTTAAGGCCTGGGGAAAATCCCAAACCATAAATAATGTGGTTTGAGGCTAAATTGTGGCTTGGGAATTTGGAAGCTTGATGTGTTTTTCTCCCTCACGCTTTCAAGGGCTTTTTAAGGTCTTCAATGTCTTAGACCTGCTCTGCCAGTAAACTTCATTTGTGACTGCCTGCTGGTATTCAACCTCTAAGAGCCCTGCTGTCCTCAGGGCTAAAATCAGATCTGCGCATTGGAGGTGGGAAATTTTATGTAGATATGAAATACTCTACATCTGAAAGGTCCTTCGTTCAGACAGGATCCCAGCAGGCAGCAGAATTTAATTCAGCGGGTTGCAATGAAGAAACTTTAATGAGCTACTTAGAGGGATATGGGCAACATTCTGGGGATGTTCAAGTACCCAAACCTGGAGACAGAGGGGAAAGGGGAGGGTGTCTTGTGGCCATCGCCCAGTGAGAGCCGTGTCCAGCCCCTGATGGGATACCAGTGGGAAGCAGAGCGAAAACCTCAGCCCTACTCTTCACCCCACAGCCCTTACGTTTCTTGCCCGTTACCCACAGTGGTCAGACCCTGCCCACGGGTGGCTGGCCTGGGGTGCCTGGGTAATGCGGTCTACAGGCGCTCCACCTCTGGCCCAGAACTTGGAAAAGAAAGGTAGAGCCAGATCTGGAGGACCGTCCAAGGACAATAGCACGGTCCTTAATAAATGTTTGCTTTTGTCGCATTGAAGACTTGCTATCGGCTGGCAATATGCTAAAAATGATAAAACACGTACTTCTGGGTACTTAGTAGCTCTTCATATGTCGCTGAAGACACTGAGTCTTGTCCCCCCAATCTTAACATTTCATGCTCATTTTCGTAATTGCTGAATTGAAGGCGCTGTCGAGAATTCTTTGGTTTCTGGGTGTCTCCAAGCGGGGTAGCTCATTATTTGCAAAAACTGAAATGTCTGCTGAGCCTTCCACATGACTAAAGAACTCTTCTTGTTTTTCATTTGCTCCTTTCGTTTGCCTGTTCTGTGAGCTCGTGGGGGAAGCTTGTGTGGGATCGTGAAGAAGAGTCTATGGTTTTAGTTTCCAGGGACTTCACTGGTCTGACGTCCTCCTAAAGATGTTACATGTAAAGTCTCCTTTTTAATTAGAAACGAGTAGAACCCAGAAATCAGATGCAGAGGGTAAGAAATGAACGATGGCATAGAAGCCCCGGCTGGTACTGCACAGAAGAGTGTGTTGGAAGTTGCATTTCCAAAACCGCAGGTCTCTGTCTAGCAAGTGTGGCGCTCTGGTGAGTGGTAGGATTATTCAGAGAAAAAGCTTCACTTACCGGGATAAATTAGATAAGAACTTTTTCTTTCCCATTTAGAGTGACTTGGGGAGCAAAAGATAAGTGTTTTGCCTTATTTTTCAAGTCATCTGTTTATGCCCTCTCGACTTTGTTGAGCGTGTCATGATCTGCCTTTCAACTAACCATAGCTTTCAAAATTTGCGA
Source organism: Taxidea taxus jeffersonii (assembly GCA_003697995.1). Lineage (NCBI taxonomy): Eukaryota > Metazoa > Chordata > Mammalia > Carnivora > Mustelidae > Taxidea > Taxidea taxus. The sequence continues at coordinate 44,568 of RCUC01163942.1, forward strand.
GACTGATTGAGCCACCGTGAT